>JARFIZ010000188.1:0-285923 GCA_036325965.1 Sinopyrophorus schimmeli
TTGACTTCTTTTATTTTAATAATCTGCATAGTGTTTTTCAATTACCTAATTCGTTACCTTTAATTTTAATATACTTACCTACAAAAATCTTTGATGTTTCTTATATTTAAAGTGATCAAAATAAAAATCAAAATGTAACATGAAATAAGCATTTTTTAATTTAATCCAAACATCTTCTATTTCCTTAATCTTGGTAATTTGTTGGGATAAGTCCGGACATTCATTAAATTATTCTGTTTCTTGTAAAGCGCGACCATTGAGACATGATCAAAGATATAAATGGAAAGCGATTCCACTAATTTTACTTTTGATGTCTCCGTACTTAGAAACTTGTCCAGAAGCTCAAAAGATATCTCTAAAATCAAGCCTTTTATTTATTTAGTTATACTTATTTGCCCTTCGCCAAAGGATTTAATTTCATTTCAGTTTAACTTGAAAGCCAAGAAGTTCGACTATTATAGAAAACGGTATAAAATTTAATAAGCAAGCAAACCTTTGATTAATTTGTTGTACAAAAATTGTCTTGTTTTTTTTTAATTAAATTAAAAGTAATTTTTTAAAATAGTATAATGGATCAAAGCCTACGCACTTTTTTTGATCTGTTCATTTTTTTAAAATTAATATAATAACTTGGTTATCTCTTAATTTTATTTTTGATACATTAAATATTTTTATAATTAGATATGCAAAGCGTAGTTTTTTTACTATAGAAAATAATTATCAAATACATTTGACTACATACAAAAATATCTAGGTAGATAAATTAATTAAATATTTAATGATAGACCTAATCTCGAAACATTTATGAGCATTTCCTAATCTTTGAAATTGCACGCAACTCAATTTAATTTTGAAAATTTATATTAAGTGCACTTAAACGTATACTCGTAACTATTTGAGATTTTTTTATGCCTATCAAAATATTAATTTATTGTAACGGTTTTCCCAATCCAAATCCAATATCCAACGAGAGCAAAAGCGGTTTGTACTAGGGTTGTGAATAATAACACAAAATTGGCCACTTAACTTACAATTACAATTTATTTAATACAAGAATTAACTAATTCTCCTTTTCCAATAACTTAAACACTAGCACTTAACAATTATTTATTTACTAACTAATTAACTTACAGTTCTAATACACTAACTAATTTATGTACACTCGTATATTTATTTAAACGATTGACACTCGTATGTTGTTTAAACTCACGTACTACTTTTGACTTAGACTAATGTGTAGAAGTACCGCGGAGTTTATATATGTGTTGTTTAATCTGTTAGGAAGCTTCTAGGTGCATGTGCTCTACAGAGATACCGTGCGTTAAAGGTAACGCAGATAGAAGATTCTAGTTAGTCGTGTATTAAGAGATACTGAGATATATCCGCTTACTCAATATCTCACGGTCGCGTGCGCGAGATAGTTAGGTATCTCGCGCTTGATTAAGTAAGTCTATCACGGCTACTATACTCGATTACCGTGCCCGTTCATTATTTTTAAATTGAGTGGTAATAAAATTGTACAGAACAAGTGAGTACAGAGGTATGTTAAAAGCATTTTTTTTAAGTAAAACTTTATAACGACGGTTAACTTAGAGAGAGTTTAAGTGTTAACAAAAATCTCGGCTAAACTTGAGACAAAAGTTACTCATTAGGACCGTTTACACGTACGGTTTTTCTATCACTTTGGAGTGTACGCTCCATAACTGGCACTCCCAAATCTGCCTGTGTAAATGCTCACATACACTCCAACCTGTCAATTTTGGAATGACGTTCCGGAGTGCCGCGCTGGAACGATTTTTGGAACATACGCTCCTAGCCCGCAAAACAAAGGGTTAACGCTACAAGCCTGAACGCCAGAACTTCAGATCTGCAGTGTACATTCCAAAAACATTTATGTAAATGCTAAAATCTAAGGTTTTGGAGCGGCGTTTGGATTTTCCGCCGAGTTGGAAGTTCCGCATGACACGCCAGCGTTTCTTTCGTTAGTTCTATTTACGTTTCATTTTTGGAGAATAAAACAATAACAGTCAAAATCAACGAAACATCACGCTTCTAAGAATTATAATATATTTTAAAAACTAATTGACATAATATATATAGTACATACTGTAGGGCAAATCCACGGAAAAGTCTATCATAATATAAAAAATAAATATCTGTTTTTGGCAATAAAATTTCTTTGGTATAGTGCCAACGCTACAGTACTTTAAGTATTTGGAACTGGCAACACAGTTTTTTATTTGTTTTCTGGCAATACAGCCATGGGGAAAAGTAAATTTGCCGAACTGCTACCAAAACACGTTTTTTTGAGTAGTCAAACACCTATAAATGTTTGTGCAAGTACCATTTTATTTTATTTTTAAGTGTTGGTTTCAACACTTTATTTGTGATTTTCTGTATGTTTTTATTTTTAAGTTAAAAATATCGTTTTAAAACTGATTTTTTCTAATAAAATTAAAAAGGGACGGTAGTGCCAGTCACAATTTGGTCTAAAGTGTCAGTCACGAGTTATTGAAGTTTTATTCCTTATGGTTCGTTGAGAGTGAAAGTGTGGTAGGAAACGGACGTTGCACGCGCTCGGCAAACGGATATAAAGTAGTAAATCCGCCATTAAGGGGACGGAAGTTAAGCACTCATCTAACGAAAATGATTCAGTAAAGTCGCCTATTCAAGGCAATAGAAGTGGATGCGCACAGCTAACGAAAATTAGACAGTATGAATTGCGTGTTAACATTGAAATTTTTATATTGTAACGGATTTCACTCTAAGGGTTCGTACTAGGGTTGTGAATAATAACACAGTTGGCCACATATTTTAATTACAATTTATTTAAGACAAGAATCAACAAATTCTTCTTCTCCAATAACTTAAACACTAACACTTAACAATTATTTAATTTACTAATTAATTTACTTACGGTCCTAATATACTAAACTAATTTATATACACTCGTATATTACATATATACGCGTATATACCGATTGCAATAGCGCTTACTTTGTAAATTTACCAAGCGGAGTTAATAACGTTGACACTCACGAACAACTGCTGTCTTAAACTAAAGTGTGGAAGTATTGCGGTGTTTATATATGTGTTGTGTTATCTGTTATCTGGCTTCCAGATTATTCCAGAGACTTCTCGTGGACAGTGATATCGTCAATTCAAGGTAACGCAGATAGAAAATTCTAGTTAGTCGTGCATTAAGAGATTACTGAGATATATGCGCTTACTCAATCTCTCACGTTTGCGCCAGAGATATTTAAATATCTTGCGCGTGATTAAGTAAATCTATCACTGCCGCCACACTCGATCACCGTGCGAGTTACAATGTTATTATTTACATGCTGACCTACCCCTGGTTTGTAGGGTTATTTTTAAATGTTTAGAATCAATATATCAGTTTGACAGATACAAATAAAATATAACGTTTTTTGATTTTTTAAATTACACTGCTAAAGTTTAAAAACGGCGCTCACATATTGACATATCTTTTTTAATTACAACCGTTTTAAATGAAACAAACACCAAATGTTAGTCCAATTTTATCTCAATATATTACTAAAAATTGTATCCAATTTGGTTTAGTCATTGTGGAGATTAGCTGGATAATACAAAGATTAGGGTGGAGCGAAAAAAAAATTTTTTTTACTCAACATCTTGAGGTGGCCCACTGATTTTTTAAATTAAATTTAAGTTAAAATTCTTATGAAACAAAAAAAAAATTTTTTGGCTTGTAATCTTCAAATTTATCTAAAAATGAACAAATTTGATTGTTTCTAATTCAAAATTCACTTTAATGCTTAAGAAAAGTATGTTATTGTTTCGGCATTTTTTTGAAAACTGCAATAATGGCGATAGAAATTTTTTAAGTTAATAATTGTTAATGGGCAAGGAAGAGGACACTTCGCAGCTTCTGGAACACTTTTTTTTTGTTTCAAAAGAATTTTAACTTGAATTTAATTTAAAAATCAGTGGGCCACCTCAAGATGTTTATTAAAAAATTTTTTTTAAATTTTATATTTATATATGCTACAAATTCTACCCCAGGCTAAGAAAAACAATTTTTTTTGCTCCACCCTACAAAGATATTTAGCACTTAAATCTTAAAATCAAAGAAGTTCTATTCGAGCTATTAATGTTAGAGTTAAAAGTTTCAACTGTAGATTAAAATTTTTGTGCCAAATAGGTGTTTGTTATTAAAGGGTTAGGAGATATAAGATAATTTTAATTGTGATTTTTAAAATATTTTATTAAATCAGTTGCCCATAACATATTCAGATTGGTAAAAAAAATAAATGATTTATATTTTAAAATTAAATGTTTACAATTTATCTTACTCGCTAACACTTATTGAGTAATACGGTGATTTTAACATTGTCTAGCAGTCCCATATGTTAGGGGGGGGGAGTCATTTTACAAAGAGACGAGAAATAAACGAAAAAGAAAAGACATTAGAAATAATTTAATATTTTTATTTTAAATTGAAAATTACAAACATAATTTAAACGAAAGTATTATAACTAAAACAGTAGTAAATGTTACCAAATCAGGCCTAAATTTCTGCTCAACGATTTATTATTACCTATTTGGTATTGTGCTTGGTCGGGAAAAATTATCCAAGGGTTGCGCTATATATAAGTTAGAGAACCGCTAGAGGAGTAGATCTTCTCAAACACTGTGTAATTCACTTATTAAAGAAGTCTAAAGAATATTAAGTTTTAATAATAATTATTTTATAAAAAAATTTTTTACAAAATATTTTTTTTTATTAAGCTTTCTATCGAAGGAACATTATATTGCATGTATTATCGTATTACGAAATAACAATTTGTTTTACAATGTGTGTCTAAATGAACTATTTTACGCAGCGAATTCGTTGATTTGAATATATTATTATGTAATTTAGTAGCAACGTCGACAACATAAAACGTAAAAGAAATATAAGTTGATTAAATAAAGAGATAAAAGATAATAAAATATTCATTATGAAAGTTAAAGCTTTGAGTTAACCATTGTCTATCGTGTAAGTAACTACAGTCATATGTGAAATAAAGCAGTGATACAAAGCTACAAAGAGAATAAGCACATTTCAATGTAAAAACCTTTAGCGAGAACGGCCATGACAGCGCAAAGCTCCTAAGCTGGGGTTAGGGAAGAAAGACTGCTAATAGAGCTTTCGGAGCTTTTACCAGCGCGCTGAAACCCAATTCATGATCCAATAACAAAAGACAACGATATTACCGGCCGCTCGGACAAAGACCGTTTCGCAGGAATATAGTATGGATCGAAATCGAATCTAGTTCTAACAGAAAAACATCAAAATCAAACACCCATATTACTTTTCTTGTCGGAATTATTTACTGGCTTTTAGCAGTGACACGATGAACAAAGCACGTCTAGACTTTCCTTTTAATTTATAGTTCTTTTGACAAAACTTTATACTTATATGCTTTTTTCAAATTGTTTATATTTTATAATGCAAAACATTAATTATGTACTTTAAATATACGCAATAATCGGTTCATGTTATAGCATTGTATTTTATGACGTAAATAAAGAAATAAGCTGGAACCTGAACTTCTAAATTTTGATTAGCTTCAGTTTAAAACATTTATTTTGAAATTTACACTGAAGCGAAACTGAATCATAAAATTTTGAGTAGTTTACGTTAGTAATTATTTTGTTGTCTTAAAAAGCGATAATTTTGTTCATCAAGAAAATACAATTTAGTATAAATTTATAAAATAATTTGCTTTAATTTTGTCTATGTTGCATTTATTTGAAAATAGCCTCATTCCAGACGTAGTCTCTCAATTTGTAAATAAACCGGTGTCAAAATATTGAAAATTGGTTTCTAAACGTATGCTCTAAATAATTTATGTGCTATAATATTTTAATCCCAAAATGACATATTGAAAATCAAACGGCGCAGATGTTTGCAATATTTCCTTATACACAAATAATTTCTCTCTTAAATATTTGACGAACCGAATGCACGTCAAAATCAATTCAAATCCAGCAAAATAACAAAGATCTTAGTAAACATCGAACAAAGAAAGTAAACCAACCGTAAATATCTTCTGTGTTTCTTTTGGCGGCAAATTTTGATCCTAACCGTTTATTTCGCTTAAATAAACAAAAATTATGAGTAATTGTATATCGTTTGTTAGTTGGTCTCTCCTTTTAGTTTTAGTTTTCAAAACTAGTTTAAGGTAGTTATAGATTAACTAGATTATGGTAAACGCATATTTTTCGGTAGTTTTAACATAATTTGTGGCGCCGTTACTTCCAGTCAGTCTTTTACGATTCATTTAAGCGTTTTAAAACCTGAAATTGGGAAAACTATTACAAGACTTGTAATTTGTTTGCAATTTACAAAGAACAATTTTCTTCGGTGAACTTATGAAGGTTTGTAATTTCGAGAGCATATTTCTTGAACTTTAATTAGAACATCTTGACAGTCTTAATTATTCATATAAATCTGAATAGAATAGTCATTAGCGGAGGTAGTTTAAAATTAAACAATTCAAACGTTAAAAGGTGTAACGTTTATTTTTCGATTTTAATATTTTAAATAGAACTATATAAATATTGCGATGGATTGTGGCTAGATCAACTAATATAAGTCTACCAACTGTGATTTGTAAATAGTATTGCAAGAGTTGTATTAATTACAAGACAAAGTTAACAATTAAAAAAGACACATGTATTATTTCGATGTTTTATACAGGGTGTCAGACGAATAGGTATTGAGACATAATCGGGTAACACCTGACACCAATCTAAATAGAAGTTTGGATGCACTATCTACTAAATCTAAAGAATTTCGAGAAAAATGAACTTACTATTCCAGTAAATGGCAACAAAGCATTGTCTCGATAAACTTACTAGAGAATGACGTCGTTTAGTATGTGTTTTATTGTTAATTTATTTTATTGTTTGAATATTATGTCTTAAAATAAACATCGATTAAGATTGTTTATTGTCCATTTATTTTATCGTTTAGATATCATGTTTCAGAATAAATATGCGGAACTTTGTTATTATATACATTTTATGTTAGCCATGAAGTGATTAAGGTAAGCAACTTTATGTCACGTCTCAATTTTGAGGCATTGTTGCCAAGCCTATCTCCACTATTTCAATGCATATTTGATATGTGATTACTAGTTTTTTTTGGGTTAAAAAACATTCTACATGTATCTTTAAGGATGTACGAGCAGGGTACTGGGTGGGGATAGACCGATCCGGGCGCGCGGTAAAGAGGGTATGGCCGCAGCATTGCGTATGGCAACACTGTGATTATTATGATTATTAAGGCAATGTTATCAGTAAATTCAAAATAAACGTTGAGTGTAACACGTGCGAATATAAAATTATGGAAGGTGATATGAAATAGAAAACTATCTATCGGGATGAAAATTTACCAGAATTCCTAAAATTAGGTTAGTATTTTTGACACTTACTTTGCTTTAATGGTCTGTAGTGTTGCCCTTTAGTTTAAGAGCTAACAAAAGTAAGTTAATTTTCGTAAATATCTCTTAATTTAGTCGGTTTAGTGCGGTTTTTTATTTTTTTAATATCTATATGAATGTCTTAACTTTTAATTAGATAGTTTTATTTTCATATTCTGGGACGAATTTGGGTGAAAATTATGAAAACATGTTGTCTATCCGTCACTTTGTCATAAGACTAATATTAAATATGCTTACCTTTGAAATCAATTATTTCTTTAAATAGTCGGTCAACCCTTTTCAAATTTTGAGAATTTGTTTAGACATATTTAAACTAAATATAAAAAAAAATCAAGCATTTTGAGCAAAATGACGTTCGTGCTCGTACATCCTTAATGACAGACTTGAATAAAAATTTAGGAAATAATCTAAGTAATAATGTATTGAGGTTTACGATACCATAATTCAAAAATATTACACATAAGGCCACTTGATTTGTGGTGTATTTCTGTTTAGTTTATAGTCATTTATAAATGAGTTAAGTTCTAGTAGTTATTCGTCTGACAAGCTGTATATTGCACTGCAGGTATTTAGAAAAGTGGTTTGTTGGATAAGTGTTTATTACTGTTTGGCTACTAAAAAAATTTTATAAGGTAGGTGTAGCTAACGATGAAAATTCTGTGTTTAGTGTCAAAGCGATCAAACTAAATGGATTATAATTTTATTTATTGATTTGTTTTCAAAACATGATTGACGTAAAAAAATGAAACTTGGTAACAATGTTCATTCGATTTAATGAAAAAAACACTTGTGATAATTAGATACAATACCAAAATTTTTGTATTAAGAAAATATATTTTTTTTAATTAAAATGATATGTAAATGTTTTAATTTTTTCATGTGCTTAAAATATTGTCATAACCCTGATTATATTTATGTGAACTCTTGGACAGTTACGCGATTTGTGTAATTAATGTTTATTAATCATAATGTTCACGTCCAATATCTTATATTAATATCTTATATTAATGTTTATAATAATTAGCAATTTTATTTAAATATTTAGGTATTTATACATAATACCTAAGTTTTATTAGGTGAATTTATATAGCGTTATAAAGTGTTATAAAATTTAAAAAAATAATTATTTGAATTCTACTACAAGTGAAGTTTATACTTTGACAGGGCGATTGTAGTTTCGATGATTTCATCTCTATGAAAATTTAAAGCCTTCACTAAAAATGATAACGTCAACATCCTGTAAAAGATGTACGGCGAAACATTATTTTTATCAACTGTGGAATTAGTCTAACGCATATAGTACATAGCATTTATAAACTGCTACTAGTCGGGTTCCAAGAATTATTATTATTTGCAAACCTAGCAGTTTTTTTAAAAGTAGAATCGTAAACAATTAAAATTAGTCACATTCGTCACTCATTGCACTGGTATACAGTGGTTTTGTTGCCCTAGAAATAAGATTGTCTTTGGATATATTTATGCTCACAATTCATGAAACTATCAATGATTTTGTAAGATTTGCTCTCGTTTTTTTTAAATCTTTATTTTCATTTTACATTACAAAAATCGGAAAACAAGAAACAAAATAACAGATATATTTATAATGTCAGTTTTGTTTTAAAAAATTAGAATACATCGAAGTAAATAGAGAGGAAAATGTCAAAAACATATGTTATATTTCCATAAAACGCCTTTTATGAGCTTTTCTTTTATAATTTTTCAAGAAGAATCTCTTTTTAAAGACCAGCTGTAATCTGCCATCATGTGACAATTCCATCGACCCTAATACCTTTCCTCCATCACTTTTAGATCTTGGTGGAACCGCTCTCCCTGTTCGTCACTATAATTTTCTAAATTATCCGGAAATTTATCCAGATGATTACGGAGACAGTATAACTTGATACTCATATTTGCTCCTAGAGTCTGAAAGTTTGTCAGCATATTTTTTACAATTTTTTCATAATTTAGTGCTATATAGTTACACAGGAAATTTTCGACCACCAACACAAAACTTTTCCAAGCTTTACTTTCCGAAACAGTCATAACTTTAATAAAATCTGTGTCTTTCATCAATTGCCGTATTTGAGGACCATCAAATATTCCACCTTTCAACTTTTCCATACGAAGCTTCGGAAATTTCCTACAAATATAATTAAAACAATCTCCTTCCTTGTTCAACGCTTTTACAAATTACTTTATCATTCCTAACTTAATATGTAATGGTGGAAGTGTGATTTTGTCTCTGCTCACCAACGACTCCCTTATTACATTGGCTTTACCGACAGTTTTAGAATTTCTTACAGGCGGAGCAAGGGGTCTGAGAGTGGAGATCACGTGATGTTTGTATGTGCGAAAAAGTTTCGCAGAAGCCTAATCATGACTGGGAAAATACATTTTATTACTAACAAGCCGGTAATTGTTCAAAATATAAAATATGTAAATAGCATAAAAACAAGAGCACATTCAGTACTTTCATGAATATATTCGTAATTTGGGCACTTGTAAACATAAAAATTTGCAAAGATATCTAGGGCAACACATTTTTTTTTTTTGTAGAGCTGTGTTATTTGTATTCGAGAAGAAGCGTGGTGCAAGTGGTTTAGTATTTGAGTTGCTGCGATAGCGATCTGAGCTCGAAGTGGTTTGAATCCCTGCCCTAACCATCGAACATTTTACGCTCCTCTTTTTTTCGCATAGGTTGGGCAGCTTGCCAAAGAATAAAAAACTGCTCCACATAAACATTCCCTAGAAATTGTTGTGGTTCGAAATCCACGTTAAAACATTAGGTCCCTTGAATCTGTGAAACACTAGAATATTCAAAACAATGATTAAGCGGGGAAATCGGGACTCTGAGTATCTCTCAACCAGTTGTTGTCCTTCACTGCTTTCCTCTATTTTTGGCCATTCTCTTCTGTTTTGCGCTTTCTGCATCTAGTTACTCATCATTCTTTTGATATCGTCAGACCAGCGTCTCTCTTAATTTCGCCTGTCTGCTTTTGGTCTCCATTCAAGAAATTTTTGGTCTCCCCCAATTCTATTTAAGTTTTGCAACTTATACAACCACATCCATGACTCCTGTTCTTTGACGTAGATCTTCATTTTTAATATTGTCGCGTAACATCACGCCAGTCATTGATCTTTCTAACCTTTGTTGCGTTATTTGGAGTTTCCTAGCGGATGTGATAGTTAGGGTCGTTAGTTCCCCACCGTACATCATGACGGGCAGCATACACTGATTAAACACTTTCTTCTTTAGACTGATTGGGAGGCCGCCTTTAAAGATATCTTTCAGTTTTCTATGTGCTGCCCATGCCAAGGTGATTCTTATTTTTAATTCACGTGTTTGGTTATCTATTGCGTTGAAAATTTTGTGACCCAAATAAGTGTATTTATTCACCAGTTTCACCTCCACGTTACCCAGATTTATTTGGTCACGGGGAACTAGATTTGACATATACTTTGTTTTTGACGTAATAATTTTTAACCAATTCTTGGCTTATTATTCTTGTGCCGTTCAAATTGTCGGATATTAAAACCATGTTGTCTGCAAAACGAAGGTTTGTCAAATTTTGACTATTTATTGTAAGGCCTTTTCTTTCCCAATTTTCTTTTTTATCATTTAGTGCAAAAACGAACATTTTTGTGAAATTGTTTTTTAAATTTTTGTAAAGTCAAAAAACTACTGAGGCTTACAAAAACTTATGTAAAGTTTATTTTGATAAATGCTTAACAGAACGCCTTTATCAAAATTGGTTTAAAAAGTTTGTTTAGAATTATTTCGACTTAAGGTTGACCAACGTTCTGATCCCCTAACGGAAATTAATAATGATCAAATTTAAGTTATAATTGAAGGAAAACGTCTTATTTCTCTAAGAAAGATAACCGAGAGATTAAATGTATCACACAACAATTATGTAAAATTATGTAAAATGTCTTGAACTTGTTAAGAAGTATGATCTTTGGGTTCCAGGTGAATTTAAACATGTTTATTTTACACAAAAAATAAGTATTTGTGATATGCACTTCAAACACATTGTAATAGATCTTTTTTTAAACGAATTAACACTAGCGATGAAAAATGGATTGTCTACAATAATTTTAGTCAAAAACGATCATGCTTTCAGTTTGCTGGAATTACAAAAGGGTTATGTATTTCCAGCGGCATCCTGAAAACATTACGATCAACTGAGATATTTACTATCGACAACTGATAAAATTGAAGAAAGCAATCAAAGATAAACGGCCAGAATTACTTAATTGTAAAGGCATTAAGTTCCGCCACGACAATAATCGACCGCATACATCTTTAATAACTCGTCAAAAATTATTGGTGTTTGACTATTAACTGATGTTACATCCACCATATAGCCCCGACCTTGCCATTTATTTCGGTCTTGAAATTGCATTCAGTTCAGTTTTTTGCTGATAAGGACCAGTATTTCTATGAACGTGGAATTATGAAGTTACCAGAAAGATTATAAAAGCTCATTGAACAAAATGGTACATTTATAGTTGTAAAAATCCATTTTTTGTATAAAACAATTGAGTTTTATTTTAAACTAAAAAAATCAAATTAGTTTTTTGCCAACTCGATAGATACTTATTCTACAAAAATGTGCACAATTTATAAAATTTAATAGAAACTTTCAGATACAACTCAGAATAATAAATGAAAATAAAAATATGCATGATATATAAATAAAAATGGTTGGTGACTTGGTATTAATTTTCATATAGCATATGTTTATTTGATAAACAAATATTAAATAACTAGCTGTTTCGCCCGGCTTCGCACGGGTTTTGCAAATTTCGAAGTAAAAACTATTTGTTTTCAAAATAAAATATAGCCTATGTCAGGGGTTCCCAATATTTTTTATACTGGGACTCTCTTTATAAGTTGTAATTTTGCGACGCTTTTCAAAAAGAATAGCCATTCTTCCCTGCTTCTCCTTTAACACCGTAAATTTTTACGAATTTCTCGAGAAATTAAAAGTTGAAGTTTTAGGTACATTTTTGTAGCACAAAAGTTTACGTTTATAAAATTGTAACGCCGTTCGTATTAACAAAGAATCTACTTTCTTGGCACTAAATTGCTCTAATTTTGAAACAAAATCAGTGGTTGTTAATCTGTGATTTTGCCCATATTTCTCTAAGTAAGAATTTTTCATTACTGGTTGTTAATATCTTAGGGCCCCCATAACGTGGTTTTTCTTCAATATTACCTTCTTTAAATTATGGCAACATGTAGCATGTACTGTACTTAATTTTAATTGAAACATATCCGCTATTGAATAAAGGATTTTTCCTTTTTTCTCTATAAAAAATGACAACAGATCTAATATTA
Organism: Sinopyrophorus schimmeli; assembly: GCA_036325965.1. Taxonomy (NCBI): domain Eukaryota; kingdom Metazoa; phylum Arthropoda; class Insecta; order Coleoptera; family Elateridae; genus Sinopyrophorus; species Sinopyrophorus schimmeli. The sequence goes on from JARFIZ010000188.1 coordinate 12,820, forward strand.
ATGTTGCACGGAGAAAAAAATATCCTTAATATAACTATCTAACGTATACCCAATTGACGTATTGTTCTGACAAGGATTTGAATGTCTAATTTAACGATATTTATAAGTCAATTTGACAATTCATAGTATGATCAAAACAGCTTTACATAGTATACTTATAATAAGGATTCATTTATTTGATTCAAGCGTTCAAACGAAAAGCTCTCGTGAACGTGTGCAGTATCCGTCGTGTAGGTAACTGGATAGTTAATTTGAGGATTTGAATAGCTATAATAGGGATACGTATGGTTATTATAACGATATTTTGTTCTCCGTGCATATCCGTTAAATCACTATGACAAGAATCTTTTGAATGTCTAAAACAGTAATACGGATCGTTACTATAACGATCCGCAATAAGGATACTTTGGATATCTAGCTAAATTAGCTATACGGCGTATCCCTGTGAAAGATAACTATCCAACGGATAGCTATAATAAGGATACGTATGGTTATTATAACGATATTTTTTTCTCCGTGTGGTATTAACTATTTTATTTTTTTACTGTTTGAAAAAATATTTCTCATCGCTCTAATTGCAAAAAAAAACTACCTTACCCTAACAGCCCGTAGTGTATTTTTGAAATAATAATATTGCATTTTTATTGTACCTTCCAGATTTTTAACTAAACGGTTATTGTGATTTCCAAGAACTTTTTCACAGCGTCTTTCAATGTGTTTGTGTTTCAGATTTTATTTGCGTAAACATTTTTAATTATATTTTAATCAAAAGAAATAAATCGAGTAGAAGAATATTTCATCTAACATATAATAAACAAATTTTAATACTATAAACACACTTTATGCATTATTATGCTCATTTTATTGTTCTAGGTAGCATTTCTAAAAATGTGTTACATTACTTTAAAACTTTAAAATACAAAATTGTATGAGCTCTTTATTAATAAATATAAAATTCTAACACGATTCGAAAGTATCAAATAATAATATGTAATACAAAAACATAATAATTTAAAATACTCCAAATCTTCTATGTAAGCAGTTCAATTGTGACAACATCCGGCTTTATTTTATTTTCTTAGGATCTTAATTGGTAATAAAACGTGACTGATAAAAAAACACTCTTACAATACGATCAGTTGTATGGGAAAATATAATTATTGTTTTTACTATTTTTCTTGAAATTTCTTCATATTTTCGCACCTATAGTTTCCTTGGACTTCTACAAATAATTCAAAACCAAAATCGGCCCAGCCGTTCTCGAGTTTTAGTCAGACTAACACTCGCCAATTCATTTTTATATATAAGAGAAGATAAACTTATTTGAATATAATATTTTGGAAATTTATAGACAAGCAATGTAGTTTTTAATGTATATTTTTATGGATATCATTAATTAAATGAAGCACCTGGCAGATTGTATATCCACAAAGTTAGTTTTCAGTAATAGATCGATCAATTGCTGTTTGAAGTAGATGTGGTCTTAATCAATTACCTGTGATTGAACCCGATCGCCGTAGGTCAACTCACAAACCAATCACCTCCTTTTAATTGCTACTGCACTTACTTTAACCACTAACTTGTCGAACGTATTATATAATTAGTGCAAAGGTTTAATTTAGTCATTTTGGATGCTCTTAATCATTCTATTAGATTTTGTATAAAATAATCAACACGAGAATCTTTTTTTCGAATATATTAATTATACATTTCTAATTAGCTTTATTATATTAAAAATAAAAGTCATAAACAATTAATAATTTGTTATATTTCATACTAGTAGGTACTAAAAACTATTAGAAATGGTTTAATTTTTTAAAACATGTAAAATAAAAAACAAAGAACAAATATAGAAAAAGGTTCTTATAATGCCTCATAAAAAGCCGGTACTCGATTCATTTCATTAAAGCTTATTCTCAATGTGTGTTGGAACAGTTATTCTTGATGAGAATATTTGAATTGTGAGTAAGCGAAACCGCATGGCAGTAATAGGGATAAGGTTGACTGTGATTGAACCACTTAACTTTGTTGAAGTGTAAATGTAATACTCAAAAATCAGTCATAAATTATAATGCACAGTGTCATTTAATAAAAATATTTTTTAAATTATTTATATTTGTAGTAAAAGTTCAATAAAATTAAACATTTTCTAAAAATAAGAAGAAATAAAGTTGATGGTCGTTGCTATTATTGGACCAATGTCGCTTTGATTAGACCATCGAGTTTTTATCACGCACTTTACAAAAATAGTGAACTTCTGTGCAATATCTAATACTCTGAACCTTATTTTGTTGTCTTTAGTCAACAAACCTAGCACTAAACTACATTTTTTTACATAACAACGTCCAGCGTTCACGTTGTTTGGGATATTTGCTACCTATACCTATAATAGGCAGGCACGCACAATTAGCTAAAGTTTTTATCATGAGTAAAAATTCTATAAATAACATTTTTAACGTGAATTTTCATAATACCTATACATCATAATTAATACAGGATGTAGGCAACACACGTGTACAGTAGGGTGTTTAAAAAAATCGACTTTTTTTTCTTCTTCAAATAGTCGGCAAATTCTTTCAGAGGATGTCAAAATAAAGACCTGGTCAAAATTTGAGCTCTTAATTTAAAGATTTAGAGGTCGCAGATCACAATTTTCTATTTCCCATTTAAATAGCACAGGAAAAAACTTTTTAACTTTGGAATTTTATACCTCTGTATCGAATCAACTTATGTCAATGATCATCTTATATTTGTAATAAAATAGAAAATAGTTATAAATGTTTTTAATTCCATGCAAATAAACATAATTACGAATATAAATACATATTCGAAAAGAATGTAAACTTTTAAACTCTAATATGCAGTTATAAATTTACGTGCTATATGCAAAATGTTATAGTTATGACAATTAAATATTAATCGCATAAAAATGTGTATGCATAGTTAACAGAGCAAGCATAAAATCTTTACACAATCAGCAGGAGCTTAATGTTATGGAAATCGTTTCAATCTGTTGAATACTAAACTCATTCCACTTTCGGGTCGAACCACTTTTGAATGCGCGTTTGCACTTCTAGAGGTGCTTAACTCTAATCTGGTTCATAAGCTCTTATAGCACCTTAAGTGCCTCTCAATTATTAGTAAGTGCATCTTGAAATAGACCTTATGGTAGATAAGTTTAAAATCTAACAAGTATCAGTATTTGTCAACATTTACGAGGGATTACTGTTAAAGTGGAAACACAAAGTAGCACTTAGACTGTGCTTATGTGGATGCTTACAGTAGGTAACATGGGCCTTATTTTTTTTAGAGATTTAAAACTTTTTATTTATTTAGATATTTTTGTACACATTGTCCGAAAATGGAGTCAATCGAAAATTAATAAAAAGCAAAACATAGAAATTTTTATCACAGAAGCATTTTAGACTGCTTGTACCTGTTCAACTTTTAAACGTAAATATGATTTAAGTTTGTTTTATAATTAATTTCAAGTGCCTAATATAAGGGCTCTTGGTCACATATGGTCAGTTGGGAAAAATGTCTACTCGGTGATATATAGAAAACTAATAGCACACAAAAGATAATAAGTTCATAATGTAAGGACTTTAGAAGGGGGTGTTCAATTGTGAACTCCCCAATTTCTTTGCGCGTTACATTTTACCGGAAAGAAAAGACGCTTTAGAATTATAGGTACAGTTTTACAGAAATTTTTTGTATTATTTTTGTATTTCGTCAAGTTTAATCTTTGATTTATTTAACAGTCATTGTTCTTCGTGCAGTGATGAACATATTTGTTTTTTAACTTTATTTTAGCAAGTACAACTTAGAAAAAAAATTACTAAAAATATGCCAGTAAGGATTTTACTTCTTATATTAATTATTTGATAGGAAGAATGCATGATAATTGTCGCTAATAATTGACTTTTATGAAATGTGCTTTGTAAGTCCGCCATAAAAATGTGTCGATCAAAGATAAGGTCAATTACATATGCGTAACATATAAAAATTAATTTGTTTTAGTTTATTGAATTCTGAGGTTACTCTTATTGATGAAAATTAAATCTATACTGGATTAATCTCAAAATGTACCATAAGTAATTAGAGAATGTTGAATTTTATTAATAAATACTATTTGACCATATTTACTTACGCCATGGGAATTATGGCTATTTCTAAAAAAACAAATAACTCCAAAAATTATTAAACTGTCAAATTTATTTGTTTTTTGTACATTTGTTAAATACACTATATGAGAAAAAATAAATAATATTTTGTGTAATTTTCACCTACTCAATCATGCCTTTTAAGCTAGACGTGCTTTTACAAAAACCTCTTGTTTTCTTGATTTTTAAAATAATCTCAAAAAAGTTAATTATTCAAAATAATCGGCTGTTTGAAAACTTCTAGGATAGTTTTCGATTGAGGACTAAGCGGAACCATTATGTAAAAATTGTCTTTATCTGGACATAATAGTCGAAATCATTCCGAATTGTTTGTTTTAAAACACTTCGGATGTAGTATCGTAATTAATTTCTATCCCAGGTATGACAAAGTTTGATTTAGTTGATATATTGAATGATACGAGGTTTCTTCAGAAAACAACTGAACTTTTTTTAAAAACTTTGTTATTAACTTTACAGATTATTGGTCCTTGTGCCCTTCAAAGTACTCCCCTCTATTATTGCCACACTTTTCACAGCAGTGTTTCTATTTCGCGAAGCAGTTCTGGTTTTTCTTCATTTGGGATCGTTTTTAAGGTCTGTGACGAATTTGCTTTGATGTCATCAATAGTCTGAAAACGGCGTTCTTTAAGCACAAATTTTAATTTTGGAAATAGGAAAACATAGGAAGGAGTCAAAGTTGGAGAGTAAGAAGAGTGCGAGTGGGCAGTCATCTGATTTCTGGCACAAAACTGACGAAGTGACAAAGCAGAGAGTGCGGGCTCATTGTCGTGATGCAAGAACCTTGAGTTGCCTCGACACAACACTGGTCTCTTTTTGTGAATTTTTTCAAAAGTTGAAACGTCTTTGTAGAAGTTTTTCCCAGTTTCACGAAAAATTTTACGGTGCATCGTTGTTCTAGAAAATCGCACGTTTCGAAAAAACTCCAGTAATATTAAATACGTTTCACTCAAATAACAGATTCACAAAAACTAAATGGGCTATCAATAAAAACATGCGACTACAAAGGATGCTATGCGCAAGGCAGTGCTACCAACCTAATGTTCGTAAATATCTCTGTTGGCGCGTAATTTAAAATGTTCGTTTATTTTCTGAACAGACCTCCTATGTTTAACCACACTTATTCTTTTATGATAACTTACGTTTCTTTTCCGGGGTTCATTTTTTTATAGACATTTCTATAATAAAATTTTAATATTTTGTAGAAATTAGTTAAATAGAAGATAGCTTATTAGTTGTGATCACTTTTATCATTACCAATTTGCTGATCATTATAGAATAACTGCTATTATCATTTTGAAATTTTTTTTCTTAACCTTAGGACTGATTTTCGGTAGCAGTATTTTTTTATACAAAAGTTCAATAGATATAAAGATAAACAAATATTGTGAACTAATAAGATTCGAGATTAACATACATTTAATTTTATTAATTTTTAATTCTGGTGTTTCTATATTGTACTCAAACCTGTGGTTGTTGTATTTATTATTTAATTTTTAATATAATTTGAATTTTTATACAAAGCGATAAATTGAAATACTAGTAATTTTGCAGAAATAAACTTCTTAATGTGAGTTTTTATATTAGTAATATTATTTGAGAAATTAAATAAAATTTATTATAAAAAATTTTTAGGTACTGTAGAGTATTACATTTGTGTGACTGATAATTTAAAGAAAAACATTTATTGGAAAATTAAAGAAAAAAAGTAAAACTTTTTTTTAAACGATTGTGGCATTTTGCAGTCCAAAGCTGATAAACATTTAAAACACCAAAAGCAAATACTACATAGCGAATATCAACTTTGTGAAGTGAATTCAGTTAAAGCGTGGACCGATAATTTAAAAATCTCTCGGTAATTGCTTAGAATTTGCGAAATAAAAGAGTGTATTACCAACCAATCAGCGATAACTCGAGGCTTCTAGTGTAAAAATAAAGCATTAGACGAAACAAAAGACGCTTTTTAACCAAACAAACAGCCAAACGAATTTTTAGCTTAATTTAATAATGGCTGTTGTCAGGTTCGAACAGATCCACTTTTAGAACTGAATTGAAACACTAACAAATGAAACTGGAAAAATAAGAGCTGATATCGATTGAAAAAAGACAACAATAGGGATAAATTGGGGTGCGATTGTTGTCTGTGATTGTCGTTTACCCCACTAGGAAAGCTTTGAAGTCGCTTTTTAATCAGTCTCAAATATATTGAAGCGCTTCTTTGACATTTGACCGAATAATCTAGCTTTTATATTCGAGTTTAGCCGGGATTACAGATATGTAGTTGATACAAGATTCTATAGATTCAAGATAATTAGTGCTACATTTGAAAGTCACAGAAGAACGTATTAATCATTTTTGAAAAGTTTTCAATTTTCTTAAATCCATCACTTGGAAAAGTCTTACCTACATCAAATACTCTTTATAATAACTGCTAGTTTAAATAATTTAATTAATGATAGTGTATAAGGTAAAAGACCCAGTTATTGACACTTTAAGAGTGATATCTGAGGTTATAACAGGATAACTTATAAAAAACTTAATTTAAATAATTAATTTTTTTTCATATATAAGTTCACGATTTCTAGAAAAGGTCATATGCGTAAAATAATTATTTGAAGCAGATTAATAATTTAAATTAATGTTTTAAAAAATAATGTTTGAATCCCAGTTTCTGACACTTAAAATTTTTATTGCTGTAGTTTCTGACACTGACATTTGCCAAGTTTCTGACACTCCATATGTCAAAATTATTCGACATTTATTAGGCTATACACTATCAAATTTAAATTTATTATAATCAAACATAATTTGTTATAATGTATCATTTATTATAAATTTTTTCAACACAAAAATAATTAAAATAATAAAATGAAATAAATTTAAAAACAAATACGTAAACATAACTTAGGTTAAAATTTGAGTATCAATAACTGTAACATACGTATAAAATTGAGCCTAGTTATTGACATTCTTATTTTAATAATAAAATATAATTTACTATGATGTTTTAATATTAAAAAATAAAGAGTAGTTAATTATTAATTGAACCATATATTTTTTATAATATTTTTATACTTACGTGATGATTAAATCACTAATTCAATAGTCGAACGCTCTTCTGTCAATTGCTTAAACTATAACCAACAAATGGCTTTCACAGTCACTCTGGACTTAAATATTATTTTATATTAAATGAGGTTTTTTTTGTAAGTGATGTCGTCATCAAATAGGTACACGATGAATTTATTTTAATTTTGAAAAAATTAATTTATCAATTCGGGGTAATTTTCTTTTTATTAATTTAAAGTAAAATTGAAAGTGTCAGAAACCGGGTCAGTGTTAATAACAGGGTCTTTTACCTTAGGGATCTATTAAACTGAATTTAATAAAATCGAATTTTTTTCAAAGTCACATGTTTAATAGTTATAGGAAGAGGAAATAAGAAGCCTGTTACAATTTGAACTCTTAATATTAATATTTAGTAGTTCTTATACGGAATTTTCTATTTTACCTTTAAATAACATGGTAACTTTTTTTATTTATTTCTGAATTTTGTAGCCCAGTAACGAGGTAATGTACATACATAAATGTCCAATACATATTTTTGTATGAAATTTAATTCGTACAAAAAAAGGTCTTCTATAAATTTTTGATAACTCAAATTTTCAAATAAGTTATTCAAGGTTAAAGTTGCAGTTATGTAAAAAAATATTTTGAGATTAACAGCAAAACTACTAGACTAATCACACAATATTTTTATAAAGCATTTTAACCGCTATAAAATCATGTCATTGAATTAATTTTCAACTTAAGCAGATTAAATTTTTGCTAAAAATTGGCGAAAAGACGTACATTTAAGTAAGTTATATTTTAATACCTACTTAGAGTACCAAAATTATTAAAAAATGTTTTTTTCACTATATTGATTAGTTTAGATATACATATATTTTTATCATATGTATAAACCTGTTACACTAAAACCTCACTTATACGAAATATTCAGTTAAACGAGGAATTTCTTATTTCCCGGCAAAAATTTTATAAACTATTTACTATTTATTATTCATTTATACAACATACAATTATACGAATAAAAGTGTGTTCCCCTAACGTACATTTTATTCAGTTACATATACAAAGAAAAAATGTTTCACGTTTTGTCTATTATAAAGACATAAGGGAAAATATTTAGAAGTTTTTTGGAATGCAGACGAATCAAATATCACGTAGCTTGTCAATCAATTAAACAATACACAATTACTGACTTTTTTAAGCCACAAACAGTACTTTTACGAAGATCAATCATATTATCTATTACCTAAACTGTTTTAAAATACTTTGTGTATTTCTCGATTTTTGTTTTACCTACAATTTTAGTATGTGTTATTCTTTAAATGTGGATGAGAAAGTTTTTGTTTAATAAAAAATCTTAAGAGACCTTTTTTGTAGAGCGTAAATATTTGACAAAAATATGTAAAAGGCATTTATGTACATTGCCCTTCTACTGAGCTATAAAATTCAGAACCAACTATGAGAAATTTCACATATTAGTTAAATGGTAAATTGAAAATTGTATTCAGTAACCACTAAATGTTAATATTTAAAGCTCAAATTTTAACAGGTGTCTTATTTTCTCTTCCTACAACTATTAAACATGTGAGTGAAAAAAATAGTCGATTTGTTGGAATCAGTTTCCTATTCATTCTATTACGTTAGATATAATTTACGAAATATTTGTAATTTAAAAAAAATACAATAGTTTATTCCTGGATATGCCCTGTAATTGCATATCAAGTGGGTGGATAAATATAAAATTATATTAAGATTCTCTTTGAGTAATTTACGCGTTATGCTCAATGTATAAGTAAAAATATTTTAAGTTTTGATTATACATGTGGGGTTACAAACTAGTCGATAGTCACATTCTGTACAGCGGAATTTGTGGTAGCCGTCTAGAGGTGTACTTAAGACCCCATTGTCGACACAAAAGGTGACAATAGAAGTGTTTTGCTAACTAACGATCTTTTAGTTACGCATGGCTTGTTAACAACTGCCCATTGTGTCAAACGGCTTAAACGATTATCGGAAAGTGTAAGACCCGGCAGCTTCTGTGTCGGTATTTAACAGAATATTTGAAGCATTTTCGGCATTATTGGTTGTTGTTGTGCAATGCAATAAACGGAACGATTTCGCAGTTATTTAAGTGATAACTTATTATTATTACAAAATTTTTGGTTATTGTTATTTATCGATGTTTTGAAAGTATTCACTGACTAATCATAATTTCACTGTATTTAATACCTACAATCGATCCTGACCGACAGCCTTTTTATTTTTTTTTCTTCTTACTTCAACTATTATTCAAGCTGAAAATAATACGTTTAATGTTCATATTTTTGAATGAGTAACTTTAATTTGGCGAATTTATTTACAAGTTAGGGGGAAAGTGGCATGAAACAGCCAAGTTTTGAAAGAGCCATTATCAATTACGCGGTAGTTTTCCTACGAATCGTTTATGTATTATTATTTTAAGATAGCAACACTAACCAGAAACCCCCACAAAAATTTGACCGTTCACCGTCAATAAACGGCGCCGATACGACGTATTAAAGATTTTGTCGTCAAAAAGTAAGGTTTTGAGTTCAGTTTATTTGTTTTCTAACGCCTATACGTACAAAACTAATAATAATATGATTACACTATAATTTTATAGATATATTAGGCCTTCTAATAACGTATATATTTTGTAGACTAATCTTTGATTTCATAGTAATTTTCGAGATTTTGTTTCTTGAGAGAATAGGTTTGGAAAGAGCCGAACTGCAGTGTAATGAAAGAGCCACCTTTTAATTGCATAAAATGCAATAATAATTGTAGTAACAGCAATCAAGAGTGGTACCGATGCAAAGTTGTAATAGTTGGGCATATAAATCCTGTGGCGTAAAAGGGAAATTGCATAATTTTTGCTAAAAACGTTTTTAAGTTTTTGCAATGATTGATCTCAAACGTCAAATTTTTTGACAGTTTCTTAGATTTATGTAAGTCACTATTTTATCCAGAATTTGCGTTATTTAAAACGTTTTATAATTATATAAGATCTAAAATTATAGCTTAAGATTATTATTAAATAATATCTTCGTTAATGTGCAGTTTTAATCTTGTAATAAGAACATGACTTTTTCAAAACTTGGGTTGGCTCTTTCAATACCTATAGGTTATGAAAAAGCCAAATTTTATTTTTTTTATAAATGCTTAGAAGTCGAAAAATATCGTTAATTTTGAAAAATGTTTTATGACATTACGTACATAAATGCATGAACAATTACAGATTAAAAAAAAATTGATTTATTTATGTCCTTCTATATTATTATTCCCTTTTTTTAAAACTGGCTGTTTCATGCCACTTTCCCCCTAATGCTTTTTATTATTCTTTAGAATAGCATTTATTGTTAGCAAAAATTTTTTGTAACTCAAACTTAAGGATGTACGAGCAGGGTACTGGGTGGGGATAGACCGATCCGGGCGCGCGGTTAAGAGGGTATGGCCGCAGCATTGCGCATGGCAACACTGTGATTATTATGATTATTAAGGCAATGTTATCAGTAAATTTAAAATAAGCGTTGAGTGTAACACGTGCGAATATAATATTATGGAAGGTGATATGAAATAGAAAACTATCTATCGGGATGAAAATTCAACAGAATTCCTAAAATTAGGTTAGTATTTTTGACACTTACTCTGCTTTAATGGTCTGTAGTGTTGCCATTTAGTTTAAGAGCTAACAAAAGTAAGCTAATTTTCGTAAATATCTCTTAATTTAGTCGGTTTAGTACGGTTTTTTATTTTTTTAATATCTTTATGAATGTCTTAATTTGTAATTAGATAGTTTTATTTTCATATTCTGGGACGAATTTGGGTGAAAATTATGAAAACATGTCGTCTATCCGTCACTTTGTCATAAGACTAATGTTAAATATGCTTACTTTTGAAATCAATTATTTCTTTAAATAGTCGGTCAACCTTTTTCAAATTTTGAGAATTTGTTTAGACATATTTAAACTAAATATAAAAAAAATCAAGCATTTTGAGCAAAATGACGTTTGTGCTCGTATATCCTTAAATGTTTTTGATTGAACTATATTTACAAATGTTGACTATCATAAATATTTGAATAAAAAGTGTTTTATTACACTTTAAAATATTTTTTTATTCATACGAAATAAAAATTTATTTTGTGAATAATTAATAAAATAAATATAAGTACCTAAACTATATTGAATTTAATTCATAAAATATTTATATTGCAATTATATATTTAAGTAAGTGTTTAATACTATTTGTGAAAGCGACATTTCTTCTTTTTTTCAATTGTGCTCAAAATAATAGCAGTAGTTAACACAATTATTTTTAGTAAAATATATTAAAATGCAAACTATAATAAATCAAAGTACAGAAGTGAGACGATTAAGTTCTTAAAACTATCTCTAATGCTTTGTGGGAATTATTCCTCTGGAATTAAGTTAGATTTTTGTAAGTTTTATGCCAAGGCATTTTTGGATTATTTAAAAAAATAAATTTTTAGCGTCAATATCACCAATTTTTAAAGATTTTTTGTAAGATGTTATTTTAATCAAGCCGTAACATTACAATTTTTAAGACCTGTTAATTACAATTTGAAGTTTTGCGTTGCGTCATACGAATTTGCGTTGTAGTGCAGCTCTTTGTAAGGAGTCTACTGTATTTAGTTTGTTAGATTACCTTTGTGCAGAAATACGATTAGTTTAATTAAATAAATGCCATTAAGTATCAAATCCAAAAAGTTTAGTTAAAGCTTATTTAATTAATTTGAATTACGATTATCATTAACTAGGAATTGCAATTGCCCAGGTATACCTACTTTAAATAGAATTAAAATGTATATACCTAACGCAAGTTATTTAATTTAAAATGAAATATATATAATCTGTTTTATGTCTTTTTTAAAATAAAATAAAGAATACCTATATCTTACTAAAAACCTCATTCATTTTTTGTTATAATTTTTAATATTACAGACATTAAGTATTTTGTAATTGCTCTTGAGTTTTATAAATTTTATAAATTAGAATTAAAATAAATTGATACAACACAACAACTTTAAAGTTACATTGTTTTGATTTTATTTTTATATTTTTGTTTAAAATACCTTAGATGTACTCCTTGATTTGCCCTCATTTGTTATAGCACAAATACACATACAGTCGAACCTCGATAAGTCGAAGTTGAAGAGAAACTAAAATAATTCGAGTTATCAAAAATTCGAGATATTGATATAAAAATATTAACGTTGAAATAGGCAAGTCCTAGGAAAACAGGTTCGAGTTATCAAAAATTCGGCTTATCGAGGTTCGACTTATTGAGGTTCGACTGTAATTTAAAAAAAGTATAACGATTTGTTTTTTTGAAGTAGCAATTGAAGCAGAATTCTATCATTAGAATTAATTTAATTGCATATTCATGGTGTTATAATAGAATTAATATCTTCTAAAGTAGATATACAGAGCCGCAGTAAGAAAATTTTGCCTTTGTGCATCAATCTCTAATTTCCGTCTAGCGCTGTGTTCAACAAAATATTTATTATTAGGGTCTCTTTGCTTAATGGGCCTGTGATTGTGGCTCTTGCCGGCCTCTCTGCGCCGTTATAGATGTGAAAGTACTAAATATGCATAGTACCTAACTGGTATATGGTTCGAATTTTTGGGAAAACATAAAAAAAATTGTTTTTTTTGTCAAAATTGGTAGAGCATAACATCATGTAAATGCTTTGGTCATATAATTCCTCGGATAGCAATCTCATTGAGCATGCTTGCAACTACTTTCAGAAACAACAAGATTTTCCACACAACTGAAATCAGTTACAAAATTCTTTGGTAGTCGAGTGAACATTAATATCTCAAGATTACATTAATATTTTAATCGACAGTATACCAAGAAGGTATTTAGTAGCGCATTAAACAAGAGGAGGCCCCACTGAATACTAAATTTTAGTGTGAAACACAGTTTTTAAAATGTTTTCGTTCATGTGTGTAATATTGTAAGATTTCAAACATTTTTAACTATTATGTTTTTATTATTCAATATTTTTTAATTTAGTTTTTAGAATCAAAATTTTATTTAAATCCTTATCTAAATTAATAAATTATTTTAAAAACTCGGAAGTATGTATTGTAAGAAATATTTCTAATTACAGTCAAACCTCGATAAGTCGAAGTTGAAGGGAAACTAAAAATAATTTGAGTTATCGATATAAAAATATTATCGTTGGAGTAGGCAATTCCTAGGGAAACAGGTTCGAGTTATCAAAATATCGGCTTATCGAGGTTCGACTGTAATTACATTATACAAAAATATTATATGTATACGTTTGTACTTATCTAGGTATATTTATAATTTTGACCAAATGAAGTATAAAAAAAAGAAAAAAAAATTTAAACTGTTTTTTTTATTAAAATAGTTAAAATATTCTCAAGGGTAAACTTTTAGATAAATGTTAACGTTCTTAGTAACCCAATTATGTTAAAATTTACGAGCCTAATGTATGCATGTTCCTAAAAGCACTGAAATGCATGACTTTGAAACATTTGCGTCGCTTTAAATGCTGTTCTTGGTTTATGCGTGTAAGTAAATTAAAATAATTAATTAAAAAAATTATCCTTTACCTACCTAAAAATCAAGTAATAAATTAGTTTGTAACTTTTAAAGGTAACCGTAGATCCAAGATAAAAATTAGACTGTGCGTAAACGATTAATTTACGATAACAGCGTGTAAATTTATAACGGAAATGATTGTCCATGTAAAACAGAAAACCTATCTTTATTATCGCGCATCCGTTTTGTTTCGGCGAGTTTAAAGTTATTCTAAAAATAGTACAAAAGTTTTATAAAATTGCAACGGACGCGGTATTATAAAATATTATCCTTCAGGCATTTTCATATCAAACTTTCAACGAGGTAGTAAATCATAAACGATATCATCAACGGATGAGAAACAAAGACATCGTAATATGTAAACAACCCTTAGCTCGCAATAAAGCTATAGCCATTTATCGCACACTATACTGATCATTCCACTTCACAAAGATGTCAAATTTACGGACATCAAGTAGCGAATATCGACTTGAAAACCTCAGCCACGATTGGAGGGTGGCAGTTCAGAATTGTTAGGGGTAGTTTATAGAGCCGCTCATTGGCTCTACTTTGTGGTGGGGGAGATCCGGAAAATGAAATGCAAAAGTAAAGGATTTCACCCTTTTAAATTAGATTATGTTCGAATAATTTTATTGTTGGAGTAGTTGCTGATGTGTTTTCACGACAAAATCGATTTCTTCCTCGGAATATTAACGCGTCATTCGGTGGCTAGAGAATCTTTACGTCGATAAAACACTGCAGATGTAGTTAAGTAACAAAAACGTTTCGAAGGGGTGTCAAAAGAAAAGTACCCCGTCTAAAAGGTTATAACACCGGTGAAGACAAAGGAATTACAACTAAACAGGAAAGAGAACGCTACAGAATTGCAACTTGAAAAGCGTGTAACGTATAAAATGAAAAGCTAAAGCCGTTAGTGGAAAATCTAAAGGTGTAAGCGAGAAAACTTTATCGGAAAACTAATGGCTTGTGCGAGAGGGAGCAACAACTGGGGTGTTTCTACCACAACAGGGAGTGTCCTAAATTTTGCCGCCCTCGTTATGAAGTTTGGTGTAAACATGTTCCACTGTAGTGTTTGGTCATCGGACTAACCGCAGTTTTCGGAACATTTATTAAGTCGTCTGTTTTCTTATTACGATCAAAGCAGTTAAAAATATAAATGACTAGCATTTTTCAGCAACACTAATTAGCATTCGTAACGACAAAAGTGAAATGTGTTCAGGTGCTTTTAGTGCAACCACAAGACATTGCAATGTTAATTAAGCGAATTTTAAAAGATTTTTAAATTAATTTGTAAATACAAAAAAAAAAGGCAAACTGAAAAGGATGTCTTCGGAGTCCGACGTACGGGAAATTGAAGTGAATGTCGTTTCGAGTCCGGAATCTTCGAGCCGTAATTGTTCGCCGGAACCAGAACACTACAGGATAATAAATCGCATGACAACGCCAAGTATCACGTGTTTTCCGGTGATAAAAACTAATGAAGACGAGAAAACAAATACGAAAGATGTCCCCAAGGCGACCGCAACACCGAAAACGCCGGGATCTTCGACCAATTTTTCAATTTCTAGCATTTTAAGTAGAAATGAACCCGCGACGAAGAAAAATGGATATCCGGCGTCGCAAACGGGAACTATTTTAGAATCGACCATTAATGCGACACCTGATAGTGCGATGTTATCGAGGTATGTCATTTAATTCTTAATTAAAAACTGATAATTCTGGTTAGCGATCTTCAATTTAAAATTAACTTTGGCAAAACTTATTGTCGGTTAATTGCTATGAAATTATTTTTGCGATTGTTCTATTGTAATTAGGTTAAGCATAAAAATATGAGATAAGTGTAGAGAAATATTTTATTTATTTATATAAATTGTAACTTCGAAGAAAGTATACATAGTGTAGTATTGATATAATATGGTATGTATCAAATATCTTTAAAAAACCTGAAAATAACCTTTAACTATTGTTTATCACTTTTTCGTTTGTAAATTTATTATCAGTTCAATCATTAAAAATTGTTTAACGTTTTACAATTTAAGATTAACGGTTTTTATATTAGTACACGAAATACAATTAATTATTTAGAGTTGAAAGGAAATACTGTCTCTTATATAACAACATTTTGGCAGAATCATTATTACGTTGAAAAAAATATATTATTGTTAAAAAATATAGATAATATAAAATTAAAATTTAAAAATTTAGGCAATAAATTTTATCAACACTAACTTAATATGTATTTATGATTATTCTTAAATTATGTAAAATACAATTAAGAAGAACGACAGTAAGTAGTTGATTAATACAGTCGAACCTCGATTTTTCGAAGTTGAAGGGAGACTAAAAATAATTCGACTTATCAAAAATTCGAGTTATTGATATAAAAATATTAACGTATCGAGGTTCGACTTATGGAGGTTCGACTGTATATTTAAAACAAATAATAATTTATTAGTTATATAGTTGTACTCTTTAACAGTTCGAAACTGTTATATTTATAACAATCCGCCAATTCTAAATATTGCTGATAGTAGATTTATGATAAAACCGATAGCTTATATAATCATATTTACTTTTATCTTGTTAGAAGGCGGAATACCATTTCATAATCTATACATCCGCGCTTTTATCATTAAATCCGTTAACAATGTTTTATTATTGTGTATCTAGTGCAATTTATAAATTTTGGAGAATTTTAATGACAATAAATCTACAACTTTTTAACAAAAAAAAATTTAAATGTTTAATAGAACGTAGATAATTTTGACTTTGGCTTTCACTTTTAAGGATTAGCATACAGAAATAATTACCTACCCAATAAGTACGTCGCGTCGGCGTCGCTCTGAAGCTCATTAATAATAAAAACCCAATAGGCTATTTTTGACGTTAAATGACTAAACATTTCATGAAGAGAAAACAAAAAGTTATATATGTCTGTTAAAGTAGGATTTAAAGGGATGAGACGATTAACAACAGCCTGCGGTGATTATCTTCTCAAATGTCTTCTTATCTTTACCTGACATATCTTCCACAACATTGCCTTCAGCAGGATTCGACCGAGTTCACTAAGCAGATTTTATAGTATTTTAGATTTTTCGGTATCTTTTTGCAAATTTAAATTCTCTGCAATGTTTGTTCTAAAAATAAAATATGTAGTATATTTCATTACTTGTATGGTAAATTTATTCAATTAGGTAATATCATAGCAGGCAATTTAAAATATCAATTAAATACATAAATAGAAAATGATTAATTTTATTTTCTTACTAAGTATCAAAAGTAAAAATATTTTGTTGATACAAATTTAAATAAATTATACCTAACAAATGATTTTTAATAAATCTTAAATAATTACAATTTTTTTAAAAACACGTTATGTCAATTGGTGAATATTTATCTATTGCGAATTAATGTTTTGTTTTGCAAAAGTATGAACAGTGTTAATACATTACAAGATTGTAGATGTTTTGTAATACTATTTTTATTATTAACTATTTTATTATTTTTCCTTTGAATCGTTACATTATTTTATTTACTTTTATATTAGTATTAAGTATGTCCGTATATGAGTATTGGATTAACACAATAATAATTGTTGTTATCAGGAAGAATAATTTTGTATAAAAGTAATTATAACAAAATATCATTGTTTGTCCATAACTGTTTAAAATAAGAAAAATAAAAGTGTAAAATAAGTCATCATTAATCAGTTTGGAACTAATATTATAAAGACGAGGGCCATAAGCACTTTAGACTGTAGTAGTGAATACTCTATAATTGAAGAATGCTGTCTTTGTTATTCAAAAATTTTAATAACGTAAAAATTGATATTTGTCAGATTAAGATAGCATTAAACTAGAACATTTACCAGGATAAGAAAATAATTTTGAATTGAATATCGATTTGACGTACAATTTTATTATATTTTATATTTAACTCTTTTATACGCTATGCTCTTTTCTTGTACGATAATTACCTATGTAAGGGAAAGGGCAATAAAACAGACATCTTTTGAAAGAGCTATTGCTTTTTGTTTATTGAATTTAGCTAGATACTAATAATAATATAGGTATATATTTATTCTGTAGGAATACGGATTATCAAAATGTCTTTGGATCACAATAGCCATGGAATATACATAAAAACTATCTACAGTACCGTTGTCTTCTATTATCCGTAGTTTTTCTGTGTACTTTAGAGTTGCGTTAATATAAAAATTGATTTAAAAGTAAATGTCAAAAATAATTGAAATAAATGGTTTCTATAGATGTTTTTTACATCCCGTAGCTATCGTAATTCAAAGCCATTTTAATTACAGTATAATAGAAACGAAAAAAATATTAATGATGTTACAAAATTAAAATATTCTTTAATTTTTAGCCAAGTTCAAATAGCAGAAAAAAGTGCCACTTTATCCTACTGGAACCTATCGATTCATAAAATACAAAGACTATACAGGGTGGTTGTATCGGTACCAGGCACCAGTAGTACACTATTTCATACTTCTACTGTGAAAATTAAGCATTCTTTACATTTATCGCCACATTTATTGCGGTTTGTAGCCTTTATGGACATTTACCGATCGGTCAATCATGACAAAAAAAGAGTTAGACCCCATTTTTTCAGAATTTATATTATTTTTTATTATGTGGTACCTACTTACATAATTTTTTAATACCTATGTAAAAATGCAAATGTAAAGTCTTATGACTTGTTTTATTATGTGCAATTTATTAAATCATTTTTTTTTAATTATTGTTGAATTTTGGAAAAATGGGCCAGCTGCCTAAACGGGACAAAATGTATTAGTCCCGGTGTGTCCCGATTAAGTGGAATCGACTGTACTTGAAACATTAAAATGTTTTTGGGTTACTAATAAAATGACTAAGCTATAGTGTGTCCATCAGCAAATAATTATTTGCTTCTTAATTTCCATCTCAATAGGGCATATGTATATTTTGTATAGTACGTGTTTGTATTTGTTTTTGGCAAATAAATAAATACATTGTTTTGGTACTTGATCTCGTAGTACAATAGGGTAATTTCGAACGCGGGGTAAATTCGAATGTCCTTATATATATACACTAAGGGAAAAAATTAAAGGGTCAAAAAAATTTCCGATATTTTATGGTGTTTTTTGAGAGAATGTATTTCAGTAAAAAATGGTCTTATTTAAAATTTAAAAAAATCATTTTGAAGCTCCAAGATTCTAGTTTTCAGATCTTTTATTCAAAAATTATTAGGAGTCACTGTTATCGTGCAATCTTAAGCAATGACGCTCAAGAAAAATTTTGCAAATTTTTTTCTTTTTCGTTGAGACCTCACGGACTTACAAATTTTTTTTCAGCTAAACCATTATATGTAACAGATAGCCTGTTTATTCAGCTTCAAGTTTCTTTTTTTAAAACCTTGATACAATTTTTTTTTACCGAGATACAGGACGTTAAATAGAAAATCATCTTTTGTATTCCATCATTGATATCTCAGAAAACAAAAGTCGTACGAGAAATTGCAAAAAAGTTTTGGAAACTGGAATAAACGCTCTTTAAGAAACTGCTATGACCTTTATGAAAAAATTTTATTCAATCTTTAACATCAATTTGAAAACACATGAAAAAAGAGTAATTTTTCGTTATTTAGAAAATTGACGGCTAAGTTACAAATATTCATGAAATGACAAATGTTGAGCGTGATTTTTAGAGCTGAATATACCCTAAAAAACTCTGTGAAGGTACAATTCGATCTACCAAGCCTTTCCTATTGTTTTACACAATCCAACTTTTGATAAGAATTAAAGGGTCACGTTTCTTGTCGCTAAAAAATTTATAATCATAATTAAAATAAAAAATAAACATTTCTATTGCAAAACACATTTAAATTAATGCAAAAAAAAATTATTTTTTTTTAAATTAAAAAATTATTTTTTGAAAAATTTTGAATTTTTTTTTTGAAAAAGCTTTCTTATTTATAAAAAAACAATGTCCAATTGTTTCTAGTTCGATTACAATTTCTTTACCGCCGGCAGGGTATAAAGCGTAAATCCGACCGCGCAACCTCCACGTAGTACGCTGTGTGTAACACTAATGCCGGCGGTAAAGAAATCGTAATCGAACTAGAAACGATTGGACATTGTTTTTTTATAAATAAGAAAGCTCTTTCAAAAAAAAAAATTTTAATTTAAAAATATAAATTTTTTAATTTAAAAAAAAATAATTTTTTTTTGCATTAATTTAAATGTTTTTTGCAATAGAAATGTTTATTTTCTATTTTATTTATGATTATAAATTGTTTAGCGACAAGAAACGTGACCCTTTAATTCTTTCCAAAAGTTTGACTGTTTAAAACACAAGGAAAGGTTTGGTAGATCGAATTGCAACTTTACAGAGTTTTTTAGGGTATATTCAGCTCTAAAAGTCCCGCTCAACATTTGTCATTTCATAAATATTTGTAACTTAGCCGTCAATTTTCTAAATAACGAAAAATTACTCGTTTTTCATGTGTTTTCAAATTGATGTTAAAGATTAAAAAAATTTTTTTTTTATATAGGTCATAGCAGTTTCTTAAAGGGCGTTTATTCCAGTTTCCAAAAATTTTTGCAATTTCCCGTACGACTTTTGGTTACTGAGATATCAATGATGGAATACAAAAGATAATTTTCTATTTAACGTCCTATATCTCGGTAAAAAAAAATCGTATCAAGGTTTTAAAAAAAGAAACTTGAAGCTGAATAAACAGGCTATCTGTTACATATAATGGTTTAGCTGAAGAAAAATTTGTAAGTCCGTGAGGTCTCAACGAAAAAAAAAATTTGCAAAATTTTTCTTGCGCGTCATTGCTTAAGATTGCACAATAACAGTGAATTCTAAAAATTATTGAATAAAAGATCTGAAAACTAGAATATTGGAGCTTCAAATTGTTTTTTTAAATTTTAAATACGATCATTTTTTACTGAAATACAGCCTGTCAAACAACACCATAAAATATCGGAAATTTTTTTGACCTTTTAATTTTTTCCCTTAGTGTATATATATATATATATATATATACACTAAAATATATATATATATATACATATATAGGTATATATGTATCTTTGATGCTGCCCTTCTCTTGTATTCCTCGGTTAGCAAAAATAAATAGCTGTTGCGCTTAATCGTATATTTTGAAATATACATATAATAGAAATAAAAATGTTTACATAGAAATAGCACTGTAGCATAACCGGGTGGACACTTCCTTTGGTTTGAAAAATAATAGGTAATGTTATTTTATTACTTTTGATTCTTGTTTGAGATAAATGCAAACGATAGTTCCAGAATATGGAAGACCGTATTACGTATGTCATATGATATTTTTCGGAAGCCGTAACGCAAAAATAACGCTAATAAACCACAACAGTACTTTCTGCATAATTACAAATGATATTGAATGCTACAAGGTTGGAATTAAAGTAAAAATGCTTTTGTCTAATATTTCCTTTTCCTCTGAGAAATATACCCATAATTTGCTAAAGCTTGGCGCCAACCTTTCAACTCTTTATGGATTACCGACAAGCGACCACAACAGTCGTTCCTTCATCGCCACCTGCCACCGAAGATCGAAATCAGATGCATAATTCAAAAGTGTAAACGGTCGACAAAGCGTACGTTTTGAGATCCGTTTTATAGTCCCGAAATTGGACCCGAAAAATCGTTGTGTGTAGACGAGGCCTAACATCGGCTACGTGCCGGTCCCATTGTAGCTCATTATTAAACAAAAGTATTGATGCTTAGTATTAATGTGAGAGTCTCAGATTCCTTATCTGGTTTTTGCAAGTTTGTTAATAAATTCTTGCAGTCCCAGTTATGGATATCAAAAATGCAGCTAAAAACAGTGGACTCTTGTTATACAGTGAGCAACGGGCAATAACCGTGACCCACGTTTTAAGCCGATACGTGTTATTCTAAGTGGTCGCTAGTTGATTTTAAAATTTTTATTTAAAGTAGTTCCACGAAATGCATTATTTTTTAATTTTGGCAAATTATTATTTAAATTGTTTTGAATCGAATAGTACAATATGAAATATATGAACAAACAGTTTTAGACATATTAAATGTCAAATATCGAGTTTTTAAAACACTTATACCTCTTGCACTATATCAATATTAAACAACTTTTAATAAATTAAAAAAAAAATAAATTAATATTTACAACACAGTTTCTGAGATATTAATTAATAAATGATGAAAACTGCATCTCAATGACGTAGAGGAAGAGATAAACTAAAAGCAAACGGGCAACAGCGCATTTATTTAACTCGCGAATTCTTTGACCATAAACTTAAATGTAAAGAATGCTTAACAATTTTTATTAATATTAAACTATATCTTTGGTAAATGTTTTAGATATAACAGTCACAAGAACAAACCAATCACAGATATTTGTTTATAGCAGCATAAAATAGGTATATAAAAATTTGGAGTGTTAGCAGATTTTTGAGTACAAGCTTAAACTAATAGCTGATTTTCTAAAAAAGGTGCACAAACAGCAAAAAGTTTTAGGTTGAGGAATTACTAATTCTAACTGATTGCACCATATTCTCTAGCGTAAACTTTTGCTCTGAATGTAGCGGACCACCTACTTTAACATGGGAATTTACTAGTTTTTTATCAATTAATTATATTTCTGCTGCATATTATGCATTCGTCTTGCTCTCCACGGTATATTGCAAGGAAAATATCAATGTTTAAAAGTGGCCATAGTTGGGTCTATATTACTTAAATGGTGTCACCCCTATAAAATCTTAAATTTTTTTAGTGATTTTTTGCATTGTTTTCATAAACGGCTCACCCAAGTGCAAAAATATAAATAACAATTTTAAAAGAAATTAACTTTTATACAATAAAAGGTCTTTAAAATCTAAGCTGAAATAATATTAATTTATGATATAGATATATAAAAACGTATAAAAACCCAAAATATCTTCATATTATCGAGTTTAGTGTATTAAGAACGTCATACATATTAAATTTTCAAATAACTGCTTATTTATTAGACTTTAAAAACCTTTCTTTTTAGCAAATTAATTTTTTTAAAACTCGTCATTTACGTTTTTCTTGTCAGTCCTACCCGCTTATAAAAAAAATGCAAAAATCTATAAAAATTTATAGGGGAAAACCGTTCTACTTACATTGATGAAACGATGGCATTTAAAATATTGATATTTTCCTTGCAATTTTCCGTAAAGAACAAGACGATAGCGTACAATGCAGCATAGATATAATTAATTGAAAGAATAACTGTAGATTTAAATATTAAATTAATGAGAAAATTTTAAAATCAACTATCAACCAGTTTCAATTAAAATTAAGTGCTGTTTGTTGAGAATTTTTTTTCAACGTTTTGAACAATATTTTGTCAATGAAGCGAAAGAAAATAAAATCGTTTAAAAACGAAGTGGTCTGGTCTAATGTATATACATACTAGTATTCGAATTTCAAATAATGATTCCTATGAGGATTTTGAAATAGCATTTTAACCCTCAACTACGTAAAATCTAGCGATTTCAACCCGCTGTGTATATGCCAATCCGCGGTATAATGAACAGCGGTATAACGAGGGTCCACTGTATATGTAATGACAATATAAACGATAATATTTTGCATTATATGTACTTTCAAAGTTGCAAATTATCGTGAATTGTTAAATCTTATTTAAAAAAAATCTGTGAAATAAGCTAAAATATGTAACTAGTTTTTCAAATTTAAAACTTAAATAATAAAATAAAGTAAGAGTTTTCATTTTCATAAGTACTACGTTGCATTTATTCTTTCTAAACACATACAGTGGAACCTCGCATAACAAGCATAATACTTTCCGGAGTCTTACTCGTAATGCGAAACACTCGTTAAGCGAAACAATTTTTTTCATATAAATTGATGTAGAATACGATACTGCGATCCATGCCATAAAAAAATACTCAAAAATTGAATTTAAAAAAAAAATACTCCAAAAAACGTGTGGCATTTGTTTAAAGAAAAATACATATAAATTGTTAAGAAGCCTGATTCATCTTCATCTTTTTTTAGTAACATACCTAATTCCTTTTTACTAGGAATCTGCCGAGACATTTGTTTTTGCCTACTCTTCAAAATTTGGTAAAAATGCGACACCGCATTATCATTAAATAGATTTCTAAAGCGCATAGTCACTGCCTTATTAGGGCGATGCTTCTCAATGTACGATGCTACAGTTTACCATGATTTCAGCATTTTACCAGACGATTTTTGCTTTTTTGTTATGCGAAACCTCGCTCGTTATGCGAAACATCACTCGTTAAGCAAGTCATTTTTTTATAATTTATATTGCTCGTTATGCGAAACACTCGTTATGCGAGGTGCTCGTTATGCGAGGCTCCACTGTATAAGCACAGAATAGCTAACAACGAGAACGGTAACTCGTAGGATTTAGCTCAGCCCGCGCATTCTAACTGCGCATCGATATCGGCCATATTGAAAAGATAGAAACATTTGTTTTGATTCTAACACGTGTGTTTTATTTGTTTGCGGTGAACTGCCAAATATTTGTGGGCGATATCTGGTTAGTGTTGCTATCTTAAAATAATACATGAACGATTCATTCAAAAACTACGGCTTAAATAATAATGGCTTTTTTAAAACCTGGCTCTTTCATGCCATTTTCTCTCTACAAATCACATTAAATACAGTTTCTTCTATAAAATAAAAATGGTTTTTTTAAATGTTAAGTGGCAGCAACAAAAGATTTAAAAATATGAAGTACGTTCCTAAGTTTCGGCTACTTTGTTACTAAACCGTCTCTGCTTTTCGCCTTTCAATATGGCCGTCGAGTGTCTGACTGAGATCAAACGCGCCGACAAGGAGTTGTCATTCTGGTTGTTAGCTATTCTGTGGTATAAGTATAAGTACATACGTACATATTATTTTTAATAAGTATTTCTTTATAGTATATTTATTTCCTGTGTCCTTGAGAAGACCTTATAACGGGGGTCTACTGTATATAGATATTTGAACGTTAAACTTATATTCTAAAATTTGTTTTATTATAGGAAGACTATGATTTGTTGGTAAATTAAATAATCGATGATGTGGGTTAACTGCTCGTAGTTAATGAATCTGTATAAGAGTTATGTTTATAGCTGCAAGATTTTATAAATTTAACTTGGAATTAAACTTTATATAAGTTTTAATAGCTGTTCCGTTTCGGGGTAAATTACTGAAAATAATAAAATTTACGAAAGATAAAGAATTTTTCTTTGTAAAAGTTTATATACGAGGTAAAAGCAATTTTATAGCTTATTTGAAGCTGTAAGTATCAAAATTCCATCGACCAAGAACGACGTGCACGTTCTGTTTATCGATCATGTCGCGATATCGAGGCACTTAAGGCAAGGCATAAGCTTCTTAGGGAATTCTGAGGAAGTCTTCTTCCGCTTTCTGACTTCGGACCAAGTCTTTAAGGAATACACTCTGGGAGAACACTTAACTTGATGCAAATTTAATGCGAGATAGACTTAGTTCCAAGATTGCCACAGGGATTTCGTAATATCGATTCACAACACCCCGTTTTTAATTTTTAACTTATAATTTACTACCAACTTTTATGCTTTTAAGCGGAAGAGATATTTTAGACTTAATCGCTTATTTCGATATAAAGTTTACGACGCAATTTATTTCTAAAATTTTGCAAAAGTTGTTAACTTAAGCGTATGTAATTTTTTTTAGATTTTCTTTAATTTATGATTAAAAAGTGCTTTTATTTTTATCACTTTTAAAATACTCATTTAAATAGGAATTATTTAAGATTATATTATCTAACATATTAATTGATGTATTTACACATGTACACTGTTTAGATACACAAAAAAATTTAAAAACGAACAACATAGGTACCTGACAAATTTTCTTAAAAAATTGTACTTATTGTTAGATATAGTAGACTTATCAGATGTGAACCTATCTAAAATATTATATTTCCAAAATGCGTGTTTGATGTTCCTTTAAAACATACATACCTGCATACAATGAACATAAAGGCACTTATTTAATTTCAATTTTTGAACGGTAAAACGCCAAACACCTAATTAATTTAGAGTGGTTTAACATGTATGTATATTACTGTAAGATATGTAGGGGAAAGAACCCTATATTGGACTACTTAAAAAAATATATATGTAGGAAAACGATTTTCTGTGCTTAATTAAACGTGAAAATGAAGCTAGATAAATAATGCAAGAACAATTTTAATCATCTAATTTACTTGATAAATTATTAAAACATTTTTTATTTTCTGTGATATTTAGAGTTGGTTTGTTTTTGATCTTTGATTTTGAAACATTCAATTCACTTCGTTTTGAAATTTTTATTGTAAAACAAATGTAAATTTTGACCGGTCCAATTGAAAAATTTAATGGTGGTCAAAATGCCTTTTTCAAATATTTTGACAGTCCAAAATTGTAAATTTCGAAGTTACATAGACAAAACATCGCTTAAATTTTTATCTAATTTAAGTGCTATACGAAAAGGATAAGATGCTTCAAAACATTTTGGCCTAAAAATATAATCTTATATCAAAAACTGGTTGAGAATTATTTTAAAAAAATTAACATTTCACTTATCGGCCACAAAAGTGACTGCATACAAGAAAAGTGTTTTATTACATTTTTCGTTTAGCAATATAGATATTTATTTGCAAAATAATGTTCATAAGCATAAAATATTATACCTACACGGAGAAAAAAATATCCTTAATATAACTATCTAACGTATTCCCAATTGACGTATTGTTCTGACAAGGATTCGAATGTCTAATTTAACGATATTTATAAGTCAATTTGACAATTCATAGTATGATCAAAACAGCTCTACATAGTATACTTATAATAAGGATTCATTTATTTGATTCAAGCGTTCAAACGTCGTGTAGGTAACTGGATAGTTAATTTGAGGATTTGAATAGCTATAATAAGGATACATATGGTTATTATAACGATATTTTGTTCTCTGTGCATATCCGTTAAATCACTATGACAAGAATCTTTTGAATGTCTAAAACAGTAATACGGATCGTTACTATAACGATCCGCAATAAGGATACTCTGGAGAGCTAAATTAGCTATACGGCGTATCCCTGTGAAAGATAACTATCCAACGGATAGCTATAATAGGGATACGTATGGTTATTATAACGATATTTTGTTCTCCGTGCATATCCGTTAAATCACTATGACAAGAATCTTTTGAATGTCTAAAACAGTAATACGGATCGTTACTATAACGATCCGCAATAAGGATACTCTGGAGAGCTAAATTAGCTATACGGCGTATCCCTGTGAAAGATAACTATCCAACGGATAGCTATAATAGGGATACGTATGGTTATTATAACGATATTTTGTTCTCCGTGCATATCCGTTAAATCACTATGACAAGAATCTTTTGAATGTCTAAAACAGTAATACGGATCGTTACTATAACGATCCGCAATAAGGATACTCTGGAGAGCTAAATTAGCTATACGGCGTATCCCTGTGAAAGATAACTATCCAACGGATAGCTATAATAAGGATACGTATGGTTATTATAACGATATTTTTTTCTCCGTGTACAGTAGGAAATAAATATTTCTCTTAACATTTGTGTGTGCATGTGTTTATAAGAAAATGTTATTCTTAATTGTTTTTTAACAAATATCAGTGGGACTTTCATTCCGATTTGTGAATTGAGCTCAAAAACCTAAGGTAGTTCACTTGCAAATGCACTTTTTAGGAATTTGATGAAATTGAAATATGCTATTGAATCAAGCGTCATTTGTTTCATAAAAATAATTAAATTATTTGACCACTTCTGTAGCGAGATATTAGTTATTAACGTGTACTTAATTTACATGCAATAAGTCGGAGGTCTATATAAAAAGACATTGTTTCGTGTATATCTCGAAAACTTTTCTTACCAATTTTTCATTTATTCGTACAAGCGTTGGTTAATAAATCAACAGGAAACTCAACCTTTGTTGTTAAAATTGTTTAAAATTAACTTTATAAAGTGTTTTAGTAAATATTTCATTCAAATTTCATTTGAAAATATTGCTTTGATACGTTACTCTATTTGTGCCCTAATAGAAAATGTTCGATATTTGTTTGTTTTTTTTTTAGCTAAAATTCGTACTGATAACTTGTTTCTAAAAATTAATGCATTTTTGTTCTAAAATTATTTTAATAAGACTTTCATGCTTTGCAAAAATTATTTTATGAAACGGATATGACTAAAACTTATTTAAATGAGCACGGTTTGTGTAATTAACATTAAACGAATATTTGAATTACACGAATTCAACATAATTAAAAACTTTTGAATATTAGTTTATACATTTTAAATCACAAAAATTATAATCTCTAGTTCGGTTTGTTCGTTTAAATCTTTTAGATAATATCGTTGTGACGCACATCCTTCAATATATGTTATAGCTAATATGCAAGCAATCATTTATTATCTTAACATTGTTTGCAAATATAAATTGCAAAAGTAATTAAATATGTTTAAAGAATTACGAAGTTGCTAAGACTTTTAGTAGATACATATATGTTTTATAGTAGGGGAAGTTAACCGGTTGTGGGCATTGTCCGGTTGTGGGCACCCCCGAATAACTTTTGATCGTGAGCAGATACAGGTGTTTTCACGATCGTCATTTGTTCGCAATGTCAGCACTATGTTTTATTGCTAATATAAAGCAAACAGACGCATATGCGTAGTAGCTACGCGTTATTCCATGTTTTCATCTCTAAAAATATACCGCGATGTAATCGTTTATTGTGTTTAAAGTGCGATAAATAAAAGTAACTTATTGCAAAAGGTCGGTCTAATGTAAATATATGCGGGAAATTAAATATATTTTATAATTTTTATTTCGATTTAATCAAAATCTTCGCGAAATAAATTTGACAGTCATTTGTCGAGAGCTATGAATTTTCCAGTCGTGGGCATCTACATTTTACTAGTTGTGGGCACTTAAGTTTTTGCTATTTAAACCTTGTATTTCGCTGACAATTTGTCGAATATTGTTGTTCATGTTAACATAACTTCCCTGCGAAATCTAGGGGTGTGGCCGCGGCCTGATTTTGAGGGGGGGGGGCAAAGACCCCGCTCTATTATCATGTACGACAAAAATATAAAGATATCAAAACTTTTTCACAATAATTAAAAAAAAATTAAACATTTTTGCTATTGGAGTTCAAACAGACTTCTTTTCACAACTCGACTATTGAAAATTAGGTTTTCGATTGTCGAGCATCTTTGACAGACCAATTCATATAACTTGAAAATTGTAAATAATATATTTACAAATTTTTTCAGATTTTTTAGTGCATTTTTAGCCATGTCAATTTCAAAAATCAATTTTGATGCGTATATTGGAGCCATTTGACGATGATCCCGTAAAGTCTACTGCGAAAACCTATTTTAAATTTTATTTTTATTTATTTTCATAACTGAAGGCTTTGAATATAAATAAATTGTGTTTTTTCTCTATATAGTAGCGTTTTACTTCATATGTTCCCATTTTAAGGAAATTTTCCTGATGTGCCCACAACCGGTTAAAAAAAATTGCATGAAGAAAATTGACTACTTTATGAAAAGTTAAAAATGTTTTTTTTATTGATATAAAATTAATTCCTTTGCCAGTAGTTAGCTAAGGTATCTAGCTTTCCGATAATATGTTTATTCTGCATAAAGATTGAGTTGGTCAAAAGTTATGACCTAAATAGCTAACTGTGTCCACTGCCGGTTAACTCCCCCTATTATATTTGATTATTTAAAAACTAAACGTGTTTTCTTGTTGTAATTTTAATATCTTGTATTTTGCGTTAATCGCAAAATATTGATCAAATTCTTATGAATTGTGTTAATTTTCCGAGCGACATGACTCCTAGTTGAAAAGGAGAGATCGCCACAAGAACTAGGCTTACATGGCTATATACATATTACTCCAAATATGTTTTTATGTTTTAAGTCTTTAAAAGCATATTTGAATGAAACAAAATGAAAAAAAAACATTTTAAAATCTTACATAATAAAGCTTTAGTGTAAAATGCTATTTCTTATTAATAAAATTATAGTACAAGAAAAAAGAATGACTACTGGAGTCAAAAGTAATAAATTAACTGATAGTACTTATTTTAATTCAGAATAGTTATCAAAAAGTAAAATAAGAACAAAAAAAAATTGAATAGAAGAAAGGGAAAAATATAGTTAATTTTAGAATAAACGTAAGATAATTCAACAAACAACAATATTGTATAAAAATAAATATATAATTTTGCCAGATTTGGACATATTTTAACGCAAATTTTAATATGGGGTGTTCCAAACTCAATGGACACATTTCAATGCAATTTATTCAAAAAGCAGAAAGGCTACAGAAAAAGTTATGAATATTTTTAAAAAAATTACGAAATAAATTTTTATAGGTGGCTCAACCTGCAACTCTTGGATTGAATATTTTCACATTTTTACAAGTACAGTAAAATCTCGATATAACGGTCCTTTATTTGACGGACTTCGGATATAACCGACAAAAATTCGGTCAAATGTAAAAAAATTTAAAACGTCTTGTTAATATTATACATGCTTAAATTCAAGTGTCGCCGCATGTAAACAATTTTTAGCGGCCATGATAATCACGTCATACGTCTAGCACTAGAATTTGGGACATAATGCCGTCCTGCTCTTATACTGTACCTAGTCAGAGCGATAGTATACTAGTATAAACCTATTTTTATATAACGGACTTTCAGCTTTAACGGACACTCCCTACCCCCAATCAGTCTGTTATATCGAGGTTTACTGTATTTCGATCCTCATTGAGACTGTTGTAAACAAACTTTCTTGGGAACGTCTAATAATTGCCAAAATATTTTTCTTTTTTCTTAGATCTTTCCCATAAAAAATACATTTGAAATGTGTCTGTTAATTTTGAAACACTCGGTATATATTACTTCGCCTGGGGTGATAAAAGGGTGGATTGAGTAGCCCTGGAGTCACCACTGCCGGTCCCAAGCCCGGATAAAGGAGGAGGGTTGGGGGGACCGGGCTAGCAACCCACCCCCCCGTAAAATCTGATATTCGCTCACGCAACCGGAATTGGGCCTCGGAATAGGACTGATCTACAGATGACGACACATGCAATGAAAAGCAATACGAGTTGGAAAAAAAGGAACATAATACGAATAGCAACATGGAACATAAAATCATGGAACAACAGAGACCAAGAACTAATAGAAGAACTTAAGCAAAAGAAAATTGATATATGTGCCATTCAGGAAACCAAGAAGAAAGGGAAAGGCCAGAAGGACTATGGAGAGTACATACTAATTTATAGTGGCGTAGAAAAAGAGGTAAGAGCTAAAGCCGGGGTAGGCATCTTGTTAAATAAAAAACTAAAGAATTTCATACAAGAATGCAATTACGTGTCCGAAAGAATCCTCTTAGTTAAATTAAAAACAGACGGACCCGATCTTAACATAATGTCAGTCTATTCACCAGAGGATTGCAAGCCTAGAATAGATAAAGAAACTTTTTACGAAAATTTACGAACTACTTTGGAACCTATACGTACGCAAGACTATATATGTGTCCTGGGAGACTTTAATGCGAGAATCGCAAGGTTTAACGAGGAGCAAACAAATGAAAATGGAGATCTAATGACCAACTTCTGTTCACTCAACAAATTAAGAATTAATAACACGTTCTTTGACCACGCAGACCGTTATAAATACACATTCCATAATACGAGAGGACACAAATCTATGATAGACTACGTACTAACAAATAGAGGAATACATCCTACTCAGATATTAGATGTAAGAACCTTAAATTCAGTCAACGTTGGTATTGATCACAGTCTGTTATTAACAAAAATAAGGATGAAAATAAAACCTAAGAAAGAAATAACCGAAAACATAACGGAAGAAAAATTTATTATCGAATCACTATGGAATGAATCTACTAAACAACTGTATCAATCAAGAATAAGAAAACATATATAAACAAACCTTACAACAAACGAAGAAACAGTAGAAGAAAGCTGGAAAAAGCTCAGTACAAATATTGAAAGGGCTGCCAATGAAGCAATAGGAAAAAGAAAAACCACTAAGAAAGTTAGCACAAAGACACCGTGGTTTTGTAAGGAAGTGAAACAGAAATGCCAAGAAAAGAAAAGAGCCTATCTCAAATACAAATCAATAAATACATCAGAAGCGTACGAAGAATACAAAAGAATTAGAAACGAAACAAAATTACTAGTAATTAAACTAAAGAGTGAATATTGGGAAAGATTTTCCAAAAATATGGAGAGCGACTTCTATGGTCTACAGAAACAGATGTGGAGACTAATTCGAAGTCAGCGAAAATAAATAACAGAACTAGTAGAATCCAATAAGATAGATGAAAAAACATGGGTAAAATATCTAACTGAACTATTTAAGGCAGATATAAATACTGACGATGAAAATGCTCCAACTATAATGGTAGAAGATGAAACAAGCGTCAGTTACTTAGAGGTGGAAAAGGCAATCAGACAACTTAAAAATAGAAAGTCACCAGGTCTGGACCAAATACCAAATGAACTACTGAAGTATGGAGGGGACAGATTAACAAAAGAAATAACATCACTTATTAGAAAGATAATTTTAATACACAGAATACCCGATAGCTGGAGAACGAGCATTATGATTTTATTATTCAAAAAAGGAGACAAGATGAAACCGGAAAATTATAGAGGCATTAACCTACTTAACACAATGCTTAAACTAACTACTAAAGTAATAACAAACCTTATCAACTCACGTATTACCCTCTCTGAAGAACAGCAAGGGTTCAGAACGGGCAGATCGTGTACTGACGCCGTATTCATAATCCGACTAATCGTTGAAAAATCCGTAGAATATAATAGGCCAGCATATATGTGCTTTATAGATCTGCAAAAAGCATTTGACCGTATACAACTACAAGACGTAATACACCTACTATATAATCGAGGAATCCCCCTTAACATCATTAAAACCATCGAGAACATTTACAAAAACAACAAAATTCAGGCCAAAGTGAATGGCAAATTAACAACTCAAATAACGGCGAATAATAAAATAAGACAAGGTGACACTCTAAGTCCTTTACTTTTTAACATCGTAATGGATGAACTAATAAAAGAAGTTAAAAAAGGAAAGGGGTATAAACTTAGAGATTCTGAAATTACTGTATTATGCTATGCTGATGATGCTGTCTTGGTCGCAGAACGTGAAGACGAATTACAAAGGCTACTAAACATCTTTAATATAACTGGCAAAAAGTTTAACATGATAATATCCTCAGAAAAAACAAAATGTATGACCACCTCGGCAGAACCTATTAGATGTAAGTTAGAAGTAGATGGAAAAGTTATTCAACAGGAAATGAAATTTATGTACCTTGGCATAGAACTATCTGCAAATGCAAGCATTGACAAAGAAGTAAAACGACAAATAACTAAGGCCAATAAAGTAGCAGGATGTTTAAATGATGCAATTTGGCGTAACAAACATCTACAACAACAGACAAAGGCAAGGATATACAAAGCCACAGTGAGACCAATTATGACCTATATGGCGAAAACGCGACCCACGACAACTAATACATGCCGTTTACTGGAAACAGCGGAAATGAAAACCCTAAGAAAGATTGCTGGTAAAACATTAATGGATAGAGAGAGAAGTGAAAATATAAAGAGAGCCTGCAATGTAGACAATATCAATGAATGGATCCATGGAAGAAAGCAAGACTGGAATGACCATATCAGCCGAATGACCGACAACAGGATCGTTAAGATTGTCAGAGATAAGTCGCCAGTAGGAAAACGAAGTGTGGGAAGACCGAGGAAGAGATGGTGTGACAGCCTCAACGTAGAACAATAGAAAGGCCCAACCGAAGAAGGAACAGGCATTAGCCTACAATAGAAGAATGAAGAAGAAGATGTTTTAAAGCATCGTTCACAATAGTCAAGTTACTTAAATTCAAGTATTTTGTATCAAGTAACTTGAAATCACTTGTCTAATGTGAACTTGATACTTGAACTATACGTTTAAGTGTTTTTGAGTTACAAATGGAAGTTGAGCAGGTTTCAACTTTAGAATTTCACCTGAAAGCTGGTACTTGACTTGACTGTCCACTAGACTAGTGCGAATATCCATTCAAGTATTTATAAGTTACTTTATTCAAATTGTTTACAAAAACAAACATGCTTTTTTGTTTAACTTGTTATGTTCATTCTATTGGATAACATTTACTTGAACATGATGAGCGCTAAATTGAAGTGAATTAGCTTGAACGAATGTCATTAGAAACGATGTTTACTGTATTAAAAATTTTACAAGTTATTAAATTACATATTTTTTTCATATTTAGCAGTTTAACTGTTTGCCAACTTACTTGTTGTATGTTATTCTTTTTAGAAGATTCCCAAAGCCAAGTAATTTCCTATATATTTTGCTATAATTTGTGATTTTAAATTTTATATTGTTTCTGATACTTTTCTTTGTAGTTCTATTTGATCAAAACTGCGAATTAAACATTGATTAATAATATTATAAATTACTAGCAATTTAAGATGATCAATATTAACTATAAATTGGGTTTATATTTAGAATATTCCAACATTTGAAATGTGTTGTCCAGATTTACGAATGTTAAATTTTAAAAATTAAAATAAACTCCGTAGGAATAAAAACACATTTAATTTTTAAAGCTGGTGTTTACAAATTTAACAAAAGAGTTATACTAATTGTGCATTTATTATAATAACAACAAAAAACGTTCATTTTTAAATTCGTCTTTGTTATTATCATTTTATTATAAAATTTATATTGTGTATACATTAAATTAATTTTTCATTTATAAAAATGTATTTCCAACATTTTTTGTACCTTACATATTTTCAGAATTCAAATATTATATGCATGGTTTTCTATAATTATAATTATAAAACCTTATAATTTTAAAGGAGAATAAAGGAATGGATCAAAAACTAAAATTTACGTAACGCATATTTTTTAGATATATATTGCAACATGGGTATTATATAAGTATAGGTACAGTGCTTGTCAAAAGAGAATGGACATACGAATTTAACATGGGAAGTTGAAGCTCTGAAATTTAGGGGACCAATCTTACATGCTGCTTTTACAATTAGTTATATATTTAATGTTGAAACGACTTGGTCGTTGCTCAATTAACTCACTCGGCTAGTCTGGCAATCTTTGAATGACTTATCGATATTTGAATCGCAACAGAGTTTTTTTTATATACTTTTTTGATTATAAATTTTGTGAACAAGTAAAAGTACAATATTATTTTATTAAATGTACAAGCAACTCTTAAAAAACGGTTAGTATAATGACAATATAAAAAATAAAATATAACTTTCAAATTCTAATACAGTATGTTATTGTCATAACTTGGGCGTTCAATTTAATATAAGATTGGTCCTATAACTTTCAGAGCATTAACTTGCCATGTTAAATTCGCATGTCCATTCTCTTTTGACGAGCACTGTACATTTAGATAGCATATTCTATCGTGCTAAACATAAAGCTGGCATCTGTCACAAATATTAATTTGAAAAAAACGATCTACTTTTGCAAGTTTTTCAAATTAATGTTATTTAGTACAAAATATCAATATAATGAGAAATTCATAAAAATAATTAACAATGCAAAGCGTATAACATTTAGATATTAAAACTGAGATACGGCTAACTTTTCTTGAGTACAGTCGAACCTCGATAAGTCGAAGTTGAAGGGAAACTAAAAATAATTCGAGTTATCAAAAACTCAGCTTATCGAGGTTCGACTTATGGAGGTTTGACTGTAATTTTTTATTAGATAATAATTAGTTAACATATTTAATGGCTTTATCTCTAGATGTGTATTTGGCAAGTGAAACCATATTTGATGATACTGCAAGAGCTCGTATCAATCGTTGGTTAACACCGCGTAACCGCCAAATGTCAAATTGAGATTTCACGCCAGTGGGCTTCTAACATTACCGTTCACCCAAATTATCTATTACTTAAATCGATCAATAAAAACCTTTAAAAGGTTAGAAAGAAGTATGTGCGTGAAGTCCATTCGCGACAAAAGTGAAACTTGTTGATTACACTGGCACACAAAAAAAGAAAAGTGGTCAGTACTTTTGACCAGACTTATCTAGGGTTATGTATTTTGATGCCCTGAATCTGAATTTGAGGTCGGTTTACCAAATATACCTCTAAAATTTTGAGTAAATTGCAAAAAACTAGAATTTTTAGCCAATTGAAGCAGTTTTTGCAATTTACTCAAAATTTGACTTCAGCGCATCAAAATACATAACCCTAGGTGGGTCTGGTCAAAAGTACTGACCACTTTTTTTTGTGTGCTCGTGATATTTTTGACTATGTTCTACTACTTTTTGACTATTTTTTACGATTTTGGACAAATATATGAATGATCGACATTAAGAGATTCTGAATTTGGATTTATCTCATCAAAATATACATATAATGAAAATTTGATCTAGTTTAATCAAATTATCTTTATTTTCATAACTGCAATTTTTAGTGGTCTTTTGCGATTTACTCAAAATTTTAGGTATATTGGGCAAAATAACTTCAAATTCGGATTCAGGACATCGAAATACATAACCCTAGGTGGATCTTTTCAAAAGTACTGACTACTTTTCTTTTTTTGTGTGCCTGTGTTATTAGGTATAGATAAATTATTACAAATTTTTTATTGAACAAGAGACAATAGTTTTTTTATTTTGTTTCAATTTTCAAAACAATTAAGCGAAGTAAAAAATTATTACTGTATTTTATTCAACAATTTAAATTCAAAATTGCGTAATAAACACCTAAAGTAATTTAAAAAATAATAAAATAAATTGTATCGATTTTTTTATAATTTATTTCATTTTTTCAGATTTTAGCACATCACAATAACTTCATAATAATGAATGCAGTGATTGAAAAGATAGTAAATTGTTGTTAAAACCGTTTAATGGGTGTTTTTATGGTAAAATATTTTGAGATTTAATATTAAGCAAAATTGTAAATTACAGTGATAGCAATACAAGAAAAATAATTGAATATAAATTTATGCTGACGTCATTGACCCATTCTTCTTTTGTTCGTAGTATTTAATCGCTTTGAAATCGGTCTCTGATAAATGTATAAAATCATAAGCTCATTTTTATATTTAGATTCATGAATTCCACCTCTACATTTACAAAGCATGCTATCCTACGTACCTATACCCCTCCCCTTGCCGCCTTATCTTTTGACCGGTAGTGCTTACGTTGGAGTGGCGTAGCCGCTAGCACACTTTCTTCCTCTTCCGGTTCTCCTATCACGTATCTAAGAATTCTCCTCATGCGATCGGAATTTTCGTAATGCTCGAAAATTATAGTCCCCTTAGCAAAGAAGTTTTATTTCAAAAGTGTAGGGTCTCTGTATCTCAATAAATGTGCAAATTAATTAGTTTTATGCCGCTCGTGTGAAGTTAGAACCAATGCACTTACTCGGTATTTACTAATGTTTGATCCTTCCTCAATTTATGTTTAATCTATCTTATTTTGTGAACAATAAGTAAAATATCATATAACTATATAGATATACAAATTACTATTCACGTGTATTCTGCCGATAAAATAGATTTCTTTTTTAAACCCAAAATTCCAATTTAAAAATCGATTTTTAGGAAACTAATATGATCAGTCGCTGATTTTTTGATATAATAATGAGTATAATGTCCTTTCTCATGGGGTAGAAATTTAACGACTAAATCGAGATCAATTTCATATCATTTTTGATTCGCAAGGCCGTATGGCATACCTATACATATAATAAAATTAATAACGTATCATAATTATACTATTTATACTCAATTGTTATAATATTAATAAAAAAATTTGATTTCAGGTTAGGTCTTATGTCACATTTCGGAGCGTTAGCCGCAGCAAGTAGTAGATATGCAGCTCTTTGTGGACCAGGAGATCCACGAAGTCTGCCATGGTACTGGAGTCGTTTACAACCACATATACCTCAAGATCAAACTAGCCCTAATGGTAATTATATCATATATGTTTAATAAAATAAAGTTAACTCGAACAGATTCGTAGTTACGCGTTTAAACTAAACTTATCCACTTAAATGAAACCCCTAAAGTACAAAATACTTGTGAAAACCTATCAGTTTGCAAGATATTTGATATTTTTTAATTTCTAAAAGCAATGAACGTAAAAGTGTCAAGGATTGAATAACCTATATTAAAAAAGAAACATAATAATTTTCTTGTTTCTAAGTTTTCTACAATACTA
The DNA here is from genome assembly GCA_036325965.1 of Sinopyrophorus schimmeli. NCBI lineage: Eukaryota > Metazoa > Arthropoda > Insecta > Coleoptera > Elateridae > Sinopyrophorus > Sinopyrophorus schimmeli. Next base: position 51,083 of record JARFIZ010000188.1, read on the forward strand.
TCATATCTTTGCATTTTACGACTTCAGAATCTTACGAATTTGAACATTTTATGATTTTTGTTCAACCTTACTCATTACTTTATTTAAAATTTCAACAGCTCAAAAAATTACTTATGTTTAAATTCTTTGTAAAATAATATAACATTCACGAATTAAATGAAGAAGTTTCCAGGTTAAAACAGAATTTAGTTTGTTCATTTTAGGGCGATTAGAGGTCCAATTACACATAACTAACTTTGTTTATTAATTTAATTGGTTATTGTAATAATAGTATAATCAATTATACATTATCGCAATTATCACAAAAAAAACATAAAATATTTTATTATAATGTATTGTTCAAGAAAAAAAAAATTAATTGTAGTTTTACAGAAGGTAAATGAATCGTACATAAAATTTGTACGCAAAGGTGGGAAGCAATAGCTTAGCGGGATGATATGTGTCAAGGTGGGGGGTGAGGATCCGAACAAACGTGGCGTGAAGCGATATTTGAAATATCTTCATCAATTTTTCGCCTTCGCGCGCTCTGTTTTTTAGTCGATAACAGTCCAGTGTATGTATACCTAAATGATTTGTTGTATTTGTTATTAATTACTAATTAGTAGTACTAATCACAAAAATATTTATTTATTAGGGAATGGATAGTCAGGTTGGGACGCATTATTAGCTAGGGGGTTGAAAAATGACATGCAGCGTGACAAAGGTGAAGGGAGGGGTCAAAAAAGTATGAATTTTGCGTGGCGTATTTTATTAATGGTTCCAAAGTAAAATAAATTTATAAACAAAAAAAAAAAAAAACCTATGTTTTTAGATATAGGGTTTATGAAGATAGGTATTGTGCCTACATTGTTCGTCATTCTCTAGAGCTTAAGGACGAGAAGAGGCGCATATTATTATGAAACAGTCGCTAAAAAAATAAAAAATTATAAGTTATAAGTTATCATGTTTTAGATATAGATGGGAGAAAAACAGATAATAAAAGGTAAATAAAGAATAATGGAATTTAACACTTGTTTTGAATTTACAAACTGAAGTAAGAATATGCCTTTTTAAAAATTAGGTACAGTAATCCCTCAACATTCGCGAGGGTTACGTTCCGGAGAAACCTCGCGAATGTCGAATTCGCGAAAGTTGAGTCTATCTTAATGTGGAAATAGGAGGGTTACGTTCCACGATGGTTGATATACTTTGTATATACATACATATAAACAAGTTTTAATAATTATACATACATATTTACAACATTTTTTTAATTTTACCATCAATTTACTGAAATTAATTAACAATTCAATCAAAAACCAATCAATAACCATAAGCTTACAGCGTTTTCAGTCATTTCTAGTGATGTATTTCGTACTTGGGAAACGATTTACGCACTCACGGTAGAACTAGCAGCGACACTTTTTTTAATAGATTCTTTATTTTTCTTTACGTAACTCACTGTCGACTCGTTTATTTTAAATAGTCGTCCGACGGCTGACGCACTCACCCCAGCACGTTTAATTTTTTCAGATAGAGCTATCACTATTTTCTTACGTTTCGGTAAAGATGGTATTTTAAAAAAAGTTTTAGGGTGTAACTCAAGCGAAACCGAATTGAAAACTAAAAAAATCGGTTGGGGAAGCATAGGGGGGAGGGCTGTTCGTTGTTCTAGAAATCATTCGACTCTTAAAACAAAAACAAACTAGAGATATGTAATTATTACTCCGAATTAATGAGAAATGTTAACACAACTGCACAACTGAGAAATACATTATGTACAAAAATCCAAGAAACTTTTTTTCATGGATTCGCGAATAAGGGAGTACAGCTCGCGAAAGTCGAATTTTTGCCGCATTTTAATAATCGCGAATAAGCGAAACTCGCGAAAGTCGAATTCGCGAATGTTGAGGGATTACTGTACTTATTATTCAGTTTTCAAAAATTCGTATAACATCTAATAATATGGACCGTCAAAAGGACTACAAGAGTCGTATGGGGCCGGAAAGACGCGGTCTAAACACTGTCCCGTAAACAATGGTTTTGAAACGATTTCAAATTTTATCAAAGGTGAGCCCTACATGGCCACCACACCCAGGTGTTTTTATTTATTTTATTTTTTATATAAGACTATAACTTATTTCATAAACTAATAGCTTTTACGTTTATTGTAGAAAAGTGAAAACGAATAAACTCTTGAATGATTTCAGTGGACATTAATTTGTCCCATTTTTTTTAAACAAACATTTGTGCCCGCACTAGAATATTCTAGTGATCTTTGCAGCAAACGTGAAAGTATACGGTGACCCTGAACACATACGGTCTATAACAGTGGTGGCCAAGCTCCTTGATAGTCCGAGATATTTTCAAAATTTCAAAATTTTTTGCAAGCCGCAATTAAATAGGTATGTATTTAAAAAGTATGCAAAAAAGCTATTAAAAAAATTTTTTTACACAAATTATATTTATTGAAAACAAAAAAAAGAAAGAAAACTTGAGAGAAGCAACCCAAATGACACTGGATAGAAAAGAATGGAAAATATTCATTAAAAATTAAAAAAAAATGTATAATTACAAATAACCTCGACACCTAATAGGTAAAAGAGGAATTGATTATGTTATGTTATATAAATAAAAGTACAAAATATCTGTAGTTAATTTAAATATTAAAAAATGGTACTTGTACCTTGCAATGATTCATGAAACGCGCATTCGCGCGCTTTTCATTTTCTCGTTTCGGCAACTTCTACTAACAGTTGACCAATAAAGTAGTCAAAGATTCTATTTTCTTAATGCCACCTATTTACCATATTATAAGCGCGCAATTCAATTTTCATTGAATTGAGTTACGTACTTGTAACAACTCTAAATTAATAATTATATTTTGTTGAAATAACTATATAAATGTTCTTAGTCATAGAGAATTTTTTTTTATTAATATGAGTACTTATAATACATTTTGGAGTAGAAATAAAGGTACTTTGTGGTGTATAAGAATTGTCATTAAAAATTCATAAAAATATAATAAAAGCAATTTATAAGGATTTTTAAAATTAAATAATTATTTAAAATTATTCGTTTAATCTAATTATAAATTGCCTGATTTGGATGAAATGATAAGTTAAGTAATAAACAATGAACGGCATCAAAGGCGGAAGTTAAGGATAAGGGACGGTAAGATCAGATTCAAACGAAACAAAACAGGAGTCGAAAATAGCGAGTTGGACTCGAATAAGATTAACAAAGAACATGAAAAGAATTTAACTAATTATTAAAAGATTGACAGTTAAATTTTAAATCAAATAATTAAAATATTAGTTAATAATATTAAAATCTTATAATAAATTATATAAAATAATTAACTTCCTATATATTTCTTCAAAATTTTTGCAAGCCGCAATTAAATAGGTATGTATTTAAAAGTATGCAAAAAGCTATTAAAAAATTTTTTACACAAATTATATTTATTGAAAACAAAAAGAAAGAAAACTTGGAGAGAAGCAACCCAAATGGCACTGGATAGAAAAGAATGGAAATTATTCATTAAAAATTAAAAAAAAAATGTATAATTACAAACAATCTCGACACCTAATAGGTAAAAGAGGAATTGATTATGTTATGTTATATAAATAAAAGTACAAAATATCTGTAGTTAATTTAAATATTAAAAAATGGTACTTGTACCTTGCAATGATTCATGAAACGCGCATTCGCGCGCTTTTTATTTTCTCGTTTCGGCAACTCCTACTAACAGTTGACCAATAAAGTAGTCAAAGATTCTATTTTCTTAATGCCACCTATTTACCATATTATAAGCGCGCAATTCAATTTTCATTGAATTGAGTTACGTACTTGTAACAACTCTAAATTAATAATTATATTTTGTTGAAATAACTATATAAATGTTCTTAGTCATAGAGAATTTTTTTTTATTAATATGAGTACTTATAATACATTTTGGAGTAGAAATAAAGGTACGGTTTTCCCGAAAAATGTTAGTATTTCTGATAAAATTGCCAGAATTATTGTTGGATTTTATAACTTGCAAGTATCGCTGTTTATCTAAAATTACCGTAACATAATATTAGTAAATTTTATTTAAAATTGATCTCTTCAATACGTGTCAAGATAAAGTAATTCTTTAATAAAACAAAATAATACATACCTTATATTTTCAAAATCAACTTTCTAGGTTAAACTCAAAATACAGTTGTATTTCACTGACTTACAGTATCCGAGCCATAAAATCGATAAAACTTTCGTTGACGCGCATAAATTCAAAATTGTTTCATCCTTGGGTACAAGTACCTAAAAAATAAACACATTTATTTTACTTCTCTTGATAATTCTTTAAAATTTCGAGAGCCACAAATAATCCTTCAAAGAGCCGCATGCAGCTCGCGAGCCGCAGGTTGGTCACCTCTGGTCTATAAGGTGGCGTTGCGAACGGAATAGTCTAGAAACACTAGAGAATTTAAGAAACGTCCTCTTCGGCACATATATACAGCAATCGGAAGGGGTCGATTATTTGGTCTCGGTGGGAGACTTGATAGTCTCGGAAGAAGTCTCGACACTCGAGAGTCTCCGAAGGAGCTTCATAATTGGAGTCCTCGCAGTTATATTATAATTTTCGAAGTAAATGCGAGCAACGGTGGAAATAAATAAATATTGTGTAGGTCCTTAAATTAATAAAAAGTGTAACAGTAGAAATAAATTAGTTAAGTACACAATTAAGTTAGTTAAGTGTGTAAATTAATTAGTTAAGCAAATAACTTATATTTAGGCTAGTTTAGTTATTAAGTGTTAATTTCTTATTAAATTTATTTACATATTATTACTTAAAATAAGTAACGGACGTTTTAATATCATAATTAGAATTACTTACGCGTTAAAAATACCTTTTTTTCCATATCATTAAAACCTTTAAAATTTTTTGTTATAGCATAATTTTTGAAAGTAAAAAAGAAAAACTATAAAACTGTATAGGCATATGTCTACTATAGTGGGGGAAACTTTATTGTATCTACCTATTATATCAAATTTTGTTATGCTTTTGTATCTTTTTATTAGTGCCAACAAGAGGAACAAGAATTCCGGCCCCAATCGTCACAAATAATAATTATCAGTGCCAATGCACATCTTCTATTTTTTGAAAATTTTTACTTGTTTGTTTTTACACTATTTTTATTGTTTTCTTCATCTAGTATGAATTAGAAAGAAACATTATGTAGTATTCAATGTGAGGCAGAGAAAGACTAAGTTTACGTTCAGGACCAATAATGATGCGTATCGGAAAAAAAGGAAAAGAAAATTTTAATATATTTTATTTCTGTTTATAATTTGATGAAAATAAATCGTTTTTAACAATAAAACTTATTATAAATAACCCAGCCAGCCCAGTGATAGCTGATTTAGTGATGAATTATATTGTTAAGAAAGTTTTAACAACTTTACCTTTCAAAATTCCAATTTTAAAACTTTATGTAGATGATAGTTTTATGGCTATTCCTAAAGATAAAGTTGATTTCACACTATCAAGTTTCAACAACTTCCATCCAAGAATTCAATTTACCATGGAAATTGAAGATAATTATTCTCTTTGTTTTTAGATGTAAAAATAAATAGAGGTTCAGATGGAAAATTAAAAACGAATTGGTATCAAAAGCCTACCAGTTCAGGGCGATTATTAAACTACTATTCTAATCACCCAATGAGTCAAAAGATAGGTGTAATTAAAGGTCTTATGGATAGAGCTTTACGGTTAAGCCATGAAGATTTTTATGAAGATAATATACTACGCATGAAAAATCTTCTTATTAATAATAATTACCCTATAAAACTCATTAATCGATTTATAAATAATTATAAATTGGTAAATAACAAAAAAGATGTCCAACAAATAACAACATACTTTAAATTTCCTTACATCAAAGAATTGTCCAGTAGTATAGATCGTTTTATTAGACCAAGAGGTGGAAAACTAGCATTTTATAATATAAAAACAATTAATACAGTGTATAGCAAATTAAAAGATCCAATTCCTCTTCTTCAACAATCTGGTTTGATTTATAAAATACCATGTAGCTGTGGAAGTAGTTACATTGGTCAAACAAATCAAAGACTTGAAGAAAGATTAAAACAACATAAAAATGATTGTAAAAAAATAAATTATGTTAAACCAAACAAAACAGCATTAGCTATGCACCATTTTGATGTTGGACATCAATTCCAATTTGAAAACGTTTCCATTTTACATCGTGAACAAAATATACATAAAAGAAATTTAAGTGAAATGGTTTATATCAAAATTAATAAAACTGTAAATTTGCGTTCGGATACTCAAGGCCTTAGTTTAATATATAATGACATCTTAAATAAAATTAAAACATAAAACTAAAATTAATCATAAAATTTAAATCAAAATTATACAACTACAAATAATTTTCTTTTTAGAATCATAGTTACAGCCTTTCATGTAATTATTTAGAATCATAGTTACAATCTTTCATATTTAAAAATCTTTCATTTTGACACATGTAGAATTATTGAGTTTTAATGGTTAACTTCCTTTTGTGTTGTTAAGGTATTTTATAATTTATATTATTTTATAAAATACTTGTAGTTATTGTTGTTATAGTTTGTTAATTTTCAGTTGCTTGATAAAGTTTCAATAAAGAAACGAAACGTTGCAAGTTAACAATTTGTGTTTTATTGTGTCCAATTCCAGTGAACATTAACATATTATAAGATATTGGACGTGAACATTATGATTAATTTAAAACCTGGAGGCAATTTCACTGAACTGAAAATTAATTATGGTGATTGTACATGCAAAAAAATGAAAGATTGGTTTAATGACAAAAAGAGATTAGCAGCTATAAGAAATAGACGGATTTTCTTATTACAATGCCGCTCGAAAAAAATATATCCTAAACATATTGTTAATAATTTAAGATGTCTATATTCTTTGTTTTAGATGAACATCCATTTAAAAACGACATACAAAATCTTTCGTTAAAATTACGGAAATCCATTTTAAATTTAGAAATCAAAATCACGGTATGGAAAACGAATCAATTAATGGAAATTTGTAATAATCATGAATTGAATATTAACAAGATTCTTAACATTGACGATTTTAATTCATGGAAAGTTAATGTTGATAGATTTTATGAAAAACAGTTCGTGATGATTAAAGAAACAAATTTGAGGAAAATTAATAGTTTGATCACTGATTCTAATGTAATAAAAGTAAATACTCATGAAGAGAGTAGTATTTCAAATTATACGGAATTACAACTTCCGAAAACGTAAAAAGAATTTTATGTGTGGATCCAAAATTTGGTTTACCTCCTAAGAGAAGTGACATACATCCTGTCATCCTAATTAAAGACATTGAACATTGCATCAATAATTTACCTTCAAAAGAAACGGATCCGAAACTTATTGATAATGAACGTACATTATTACGTTCAAAGGTATCAAATTTAATTAATAATTTTATAACAAACCAGAACCGAAACATCTGGATCAGTTTAGCAGAGACATTATTGAAACAAAAATTCTTGTCTTTGAATCAGAATGTAATTGTTACCAAATCTGATAAGGGAATGGAACAGTAATTATGTATAAGGATGAATATAGAAAAACATTACAAGAAATGTTACAGGATGAAGTGATATACAAAATTATTAATAAAGACCCGACCATTAAGTTTGAAAAATGGCTAATGATTTGTTGGTAAAGCTAAATAAGAATTTGGTTATTGACAATTGTACTATGAAGAACTTAAAACGCATAATGCTGTAGCACCTCGTTTGTACGGTTTACGGAAAACGCACAAAGAGGGTTGCAAACTTAGACCTGTTGTTTGCTGTATTGGTTCTCCTAGTTACAAGATATCGAAATTATTACATCGTTTATTAACACCTTTAATAGCGACGTATGAATTTAGATTAAAAATTCATTTGAATTCGTAGATGAAATTAAAAATATAGTTTTACCAACAAATTACGTTTTGGTATCGTTAGACGTGGTATCCCTATTCACTAATATTCCACAGACACTTGTACTGGATATAATTGACAAAGATTGGGATATTTTGTCTGAAGTTCTAACAATATCAAAAATATGCTTATTGAACTTATCAAATTTTATTTTAATTCCAGTTATCTGTTATTTGATGGTAAATTTTATCTTCAATGTGATGGAAGTAGTATGGGTAACCCAGCCAGCCCAGTGATAGCTGATTTAGTGATGAATTATATTGTTAAGAAAGTTTTAACAACTTTACCTTTCAAAATTCCAATTTTAAAACTTTATGTAGATGATAGTTTTATGGCTATTCCTAAAGATAAAGTTGATTTCACACTATCAAGTTTCAACAACTTCCATCCAAGAATTCAATTTACCATGGAAATTGAAGATAATTGTTCTCTTTGTTTTTTAGATGTAAAAATAAATAGAGGTTCAGATGGAAAATTAAAACGAATTGGTATCAAAAGCCTACCAGTTCAGGGCGATTATTAAACTACTATTCTAATCACCCAATGAGTCAAAAGATAGGTGTAATTAAAGGTCTTATGGATAGAGCTTTACGGTTAAGCCATGAAGATTTTTATGAAGATAATATACTACGCATGAAAAATCTTCTTATTAATAATAATTACCCTATAAAACTCATTAATCGATTTATAAATAATTATAAATTGGTAAATAACAAAAAAGATGTCCAACAAATAACAACATACTTTAAATTTCCTTACATCAAAGAATTGTCCAGTAGTATAGATCGTTTTATTAGACCAAGAGGTGGAAAACTAGCATTTTATAATATAAAAACAATTAATACAGTGTATAGCAAATTAAAAGATCCAATTCCTCTTCTTCAACAATCTGGTTTGATTTATAAAATACCATGTAGCTGTGGAAGTAGTTACATTGGTCAAACAAATCAAAGACTTGAAGAAAGATTAAAACAACATAAAAATGATTGTAAAAATATAAATTATGTTAAACCAAACAAAACAGCATTAGCTATGCACCATTTTGATGTTGGACATCAATTCCAATTTGAAAACGTTTCCATTTTACATCGTGAACAAAATATACATAAAAGAAATTTAAGTGAAATGGTTTATATCAAAATTAATAAAACTGTAAATTTGCGTTCGGATACTCAAGGCCTTAGTTTAATATATAATGACATCTTAAATAAAATTAAAACATAAAACTAAAATTAATCATAAAATTTAAATCAAAATTATACAACTACAAATAATTTTCTTTTTAGAATCATAGTTACAGCCTTTCATGTAATTATTTAGAATCATAGTTACAATCTTTCATATTTAAAAATCTTTCATTTTGACACATGTAGAATTATTGAGTTTTAATGGTTAACTTCCTTTTTGTGTTGTTAAGGTATTTTATAATTTATATTATTTTATAAAATACTTGTAGTTATTGTTGTTATAGTTTGTTAATTTTCAGTTGCTTGATAAAGTTTCAATAAAGAAACGAAACGTTGCAAGTTAACAATTTGTGTTTTATTGTGTCCAATTCCAGTGAACATTAACATATTATAAGATATTGGACGTGAACATTATGATTAATTTAAAACCTGGAGGCAATTTCACTGAACTGAAAATTAATTATGGTGATTGTACATGCAAAAAAATGAAAGATTGGTTTAATGACAAAAAGAGATTAGCAGCTATAAGAAATAGACGGATTTTCTTATTACAATGCCGCTCGAAAAAAATATATCCTAAACATATTGTTAATAATTTAAGATGTCTATATTCTTTGTTTTAGATGAACATCCATTTAAAAACGACATACAAAATCTTTCGTTAAAATTACGGAAATCCATTTTAAATTTAGAAATCAAAATCACGGTATGGAAAACGAATCAATTAATGGAAATTTGTAATAATCATGAATTGAATATTAACAAGATTCTTAACATTGACGATTTTAATTCATGGAAAGTTAATGTTGATAGATTTTATGAAAAACAGTTCGTGATGATTAAAGAAACAAATTTGAGGAAAATTAATAGTTTGATCACTGATTCTAATGTAATAAAAGTAAATACTCATGAAGAGAGTAGTATTTCAAATTATACGGAATTACAACTTCCGAAAACGTAAAAAGAATTTTATGTGTGGATCCAAAATTTGGTTTACCTCCTAAGAGAAGTGACATACATCCTGTCATCCTAATTAAAGACATTGAACATTGCATCAATAATTTACCTTCAAAAGAAACGGATCCGAAACTTATTGATAATGAACGTACATTATTACGTTCAAAGGTATCAAATTTAATTAATAATTTTTATAACAAACCAGAACCGAAACATCTGGATCAGTTTAGCAGAGACATTATTGAAACAAAAAAATTCTTGTCTTTGAATCAGAATGTAATTGTTACCAAATCTGATAAGGGAATGGAACAGTAATTATGTATAAGGATGAATATAGAAAAACATTACAAGAAATGTTACAGGATGAAGTGATATACAAAATTATTAATAAAGACCCGACCATTAAGTTTGAAAAAATGGCTAATGATTTGTTGGTAAAGCTAAATAAGAATTTGGTTATTGACAATTGTACTATGAAGAACTTAAAACGCATAATGCTGTAGCACCTCGTTTGTACGGTTTACGGAAAACGCACAAAGAGGGTTGCAAACTTAGACCTGTTGTTTGCTGTATTGGTTCTCCTAGTTACAAGATATCGAAATTATTACATCGTTTATTAACACCTTTAATAGCGACGTATGAATTTAGATTAAAAAATTCATTTGAATTCGTAGATGAAATTAAAAATATAGTTTTACCAACAAATTACGTTTTGGTATCGTTAGACGTGGTATCCCTATTCACTAATATTCCACAGACACTTGTACTGGATATAATTGACAAAGATTGGGATATTTTGTCTGAAGTTCTAACAATATCAAAAATATGCTTATTGAACTTATCAAATTTTATTTTAATTCCAGTTATCTGTTATTTGATGGTAAATTTTATCTTCAATGTGATGGAAGTAGTATGGGTAACCCAGCCAGCCCAGTGATAGCTGATTTAGTGATGAATTATATTGTTAAGAAAGTTTTAACAACTTTACCTTTCAAAATTCCAATTTTAAAACTTTATGTAGATGATAGTTTTATGGCTATTCCTAAAGATAAAGTTGATTTCACACTATCAAGTTTCAACAACTTCCATCCAAGAATTCAATTTACCATGGAAATTGAAGATAATTGTTCTCTTTGTTTTTTAGATGTAAAAATAAATAGAGGTTCAGATGGAAAATTAAAAACGAATTGGTATCAAAAGCCTACCAGTTCAGGGCGATTATTAAACTACTATTCTAATCACCCAATGAGTCAAAAGATAGGTGTAATTAAAGGTCTTATGGATAGAGCTTTACGGTTAAGCCATGAAGATTTTTATGAAGATAATATACTACGCATGAAAAATCTTCTTATTAATAATAATTACCCTATAAAACTCATTAATCGATTTATAAATAATTATAAATTGGTAAATAACAAAAAAGATGTCCAACAAATAACAACATACTTTAAATTTCCTTACATCAAAGAATTGTCCAGTAGTATAGATCGTTTTATTAGACCAAGAGGTGGAAAACTAGCATTTTATAATATAAAAACAATTAATACAGTGTATAGCAAATTAAAAGATCCAATTCCTCTTCTTCAACAATCTGGTTTGATTTATAAAATACCATGTAGCTGTGGAAGTAGTTACATTGGTCAAACAAATCAAAGACTTGAAGAAAGATTAAAACAACATAAAAATGATTGTAAAAATATAAATTATGTTAAACCAAACAAAACAGCATTAGCTATGCACCATTTTGATGTTGGACATCAATTCCAATTTGAAAACGTTTCCATTTTACATCGTGAACAAAATATACATAAAAGAAATTTAAGTGAAATGGTTTATATCAAAATTAATAAAACTGTAAATTTGCGTTCGGATACTCAAGGCCTTAGTTTAATATATAATGACATCTTAAATAAAATTAAAACATAAAACTAAAATTAATCATAAAATTTAAATCAAAATTATACAACTACAAATAATTTTCTTTTTAGAATCATAGTTACAGCCTTTCATGTAATTATTTAGAATCATAGTTACAATCTTTCATATTTAAAAATCTTTCATTTTGACACATGTAGAATTATTGAGTTTTAATGGTTAACTTCCTTTTTGTGTTGTTAAGGTATTTTATAATTTATATTATTTTATAAAATACTTGTAGTTATTGTTGTTATAGTTTGTTAATTTTCAGTTGCTTGATAAAGTTTCAATAAAGAAACGAAACGTTGCAAGTTAACAATTTGTGTTTTATTGTGTCCAATTCAGTGAACATTAACATATTATAAGATATTGGACGTGAACATTATGATTAATTTAAAACCTGGAGGCAATTTCACTGAACTGAAAATTAATTATGGTGATTGTACATGCAAAAAAATGAAAGATTGGTTTAATGACAAAAAGAGATTAGCAGCTATAAGAAATAGACGGATTTTCTTATTACAATGCCGCTCGAAAAAATATATCCTAAACATATTGTTAATAATTTAAGATGTCTATATTCTTTGTTTTAGATGAACATCCATTTAAAAACGACATACAAAATCTTTCGTTAAAATTACGGAAATCCATTTTAAATTTAGAAATCAAAATCACGGTATGGAAAACGAATCAATTAATGGAAATTTGTAATAATCATGAATTGAATATTAACAAGATTCTTAACATTGACGATTTTAATTCATGGAAAGTTAATGTTGATAGATTTTATGAAAAACAGTTCGTGATGATTAAAGAAACAAATTTGAGGAAAATTAATAGTTTGATCACTGATTCTAATGTAATAAAAGTAAATACTCATGAAGAGAGTAGTATTTCAAATTATACGGAATTACAACTTCCGAAAACGTAAAAGAATTTTATGTGTGGATCCAAAATTTGGTTTACCTCCTAAGAGAAGTGACATACATCCTGTCATCCTAATTAAAGACATTGAACATTGCATCAATAATTTACCTTCAAAAGAAACGGATCCGAAACTTATTGATAATGAACGTACATTATTACGTTCAAAGGTATCAAATTTAATTAATAATTTTTATAACAAACCAGAACCGAAACATCTGGATCAGTTTAGCAGAGACATTATTGAAACAAAAAAATTCTTGTCTTTGAATCAGAATGTAATTGTTACCAAATCTGATAAGGGAATGGAACAGTAATTATGTATAAGGATGAATATAGAAAACATTACAAGAAATGTTACAGGATGAAGTGATATACAAAATTATTAATAAAGACCCGACCATTAAGTTTGAAAAATGGCTAATGATTTGTTGGTAAAGCTAAATAAGAATTTGGTTATTGACAATTGTACTATGAAGAACTTAAAACGCATAATGCTGTAGCACCTCGTTTGTACGGTTTACGGAAAACGCACAAAGAGGGTTGCAAACTTAGACCTGTTGTTTGCTGTATTGGTTCTCCTAGTTACAAGATATCGAAATTATTACATCGTTTATTAACACCTTTAATAGCGACGTATGAATTTAGATTAAAAATTCATTTGAATTCGTAGATGAAATTAAAAATATAGTTTTACCAACAAATTACGTTTTGGTATCGTTAGACGTGGTATCCCTATTCACTAATATTCCACAGACACTTGTACTGGATATAATTGACAAAGATTGGGATATTTTGTCTGAAGTTCTAACAATATCAAAAATATGCTTATTGAACTTATCAAATTTTATTTTAATTCCAGTTATCTGTTATTTGATGGTAAATTTTATCTTCAATGTGATGGAAGTAGTATGGGTAACCCAGCCAGCCCAGTGATAGCTGATTTAGTGATGAATTATATTGTTAAGAAAGTTTTAACAACTTTACCTTTCAAAATTCCAATTTTAAAACTTTATGTAGATGATAGTTTTATGGCTATTCCTAAAGATAAAGTTGATTTCACACTATCAAGTTTCAACAACTTCCATCCAAGAATTCAATTTACCATGGAAATTGAAGATAATTATTCTCTTTGTTTTTAGATGTAAAAATAAATAGAGGTTCAGATGGAAAATTAAAAACGAATTGGTATCAAAAGCCTACCAGTTCAGGGCGATTATTAAACTACTATTCTAATCACCCAATGAGTCAAAAGATAGGTGTAATTAAAGGTCTTATGGATAGAGCTTTACGGTTAAGCCATGAAGATTTTTATGAAGATAATATACTACGCATGAAAAATCTTCTTATTAATAATAATTACCCTATAAAACTCATTAATCGATTTATAAATAATTATAAATTGGTAAATAACAAAAGATGTCCAACAAATAACAACATACTTTAAATTTCCTTACATCAAAGAATTGTCCAGTAGTATAGATCGTTTTATTAGACCAAGAGGTGGAAAACTAGCATTTTATAATATAAAAACAATTAATACAGTGTATAGCAAATTAAAAGATCCAATTCCTCTTCTTCAACAATCTGGTTTGATTTATAAAATACCATGTAGCTGTGGAAGTAGTTACATTGGTCAAACAAATCAAAGACTTGAAGAAAGATTAAAACAACATAAAAATGATTGTAAAAATATAAATTATGTTAAACCAAACAAAACAGCATTAGCTATGCACCATTTTGATGTTGGACATCAATTCCAATTTGAAAACGTTTCCATTTTACATCGTGAACAAAATATACATAAAAGAAATTTAAGTGAAATGGTTTATATCAAAATTAATAAAACTGTAAATTTGCGTTCGGATACTCAAGGCCTTAGTTTAATATATAATGACATCTTAAATAAAATTAAAACATAAAACTAAAATTAATCATAAAATTTAAATCAAAATTATACAACTACAAATAATTTTCTTTTTAGAATCATAGTTACAGCCTTTCATGTAATTATTTAGAATCATAGTTACAATCTTTCATATTTAAAAATCTTTCATTTTGACACATGTAGAATTATTGAGTTTTAATGGTTAACTTCCTTTTTGTGTTGTTAAGGTATTTTATAATTTATATTATTTTATAAAATACTTGTAGTTATTGTTGTTATAGTTTGTTAATTTTCAGTTGCTTGATAAAGTTTCAATAAAGAAACGAAACGTTGCAAGTTAACAATTTGTGTTTTATTGTGTCCAATTCCAGTGAACATTAACATATTATAAGATATTGGACGTGAACATTATGATTAATTACAAAACTACGTTAGTGGGCTTCGTAAACAACTTTATTAAGGCTGGAAACCGCCATGCATTTTTCCTATGCTACAACTTGGGGATTTCAAGAAAATCTAAGCCACGTAAAAGGTTGAATTTTTAGGACAACAAATTTAAGATAATTTTCTATGCCTCTCGAGAAAAAAAAATTGAAAAATGTTTTTATTTTTTATAAAAACAGGAAAACTGTAAAAAAATATCAAAGTTGTCGAATCGGTAAAAAAACGACCGAGAGTCATAGAAATTCTTAAACAATTTAATATTCCATTAAAATTTTTGGAAAATATTTGTTAATCTTCTCTAAAGTCCCCAAGTTAATTTTCGAATAATTTCAAGCATATTTTATGCCTCTGCATTGATTTTAGTCGAGCTAGTACCTGGTAGATGGCAGTTCACGGTAAACTACTTGAAACGCTTGTATGAGATATTTTTAAATTAAATTAACTACTTGTTTAACTTGAAAAATGTGTAATAATCAACAAAGCTGTTAAAAATCTAATGTCCAATATTCATTATATATTTTCTAAATCGTTCATTATTATTTCACGATTTTGCTATCACGTTGTAATTGATATTTACTGAAATTCTTTTAACCACTACCCGCATACGCTCGAGTTATGTCGGGTATGCGAAACTGACAAAAATGCACATGCCCGGGGTAAATCGGGCGACATCAATTTTAATGTTACTATATATTTTTTGGCAAAACATTTACGGAAATTTAAAACGAACATAAAAACTGTGATAAAAAAGAGTTCTTTTATGTACTATATATACATAGGTATAATATTAAAAATATTTCCATATAAATATTTTTTTTTGCCCTTCTTTTGAAAATAATTGTGCGGGTAGTGGTTAAATACTTTTAAAATAATATACCTATATATACATTGCAATAGACGACGAGTTCTAAATGCAGGAAGTTTGATTGATTCAATTTTACACTTCTTACAATTAATGCTTTTCAACATTGTTTGAAAAAAAATTTATAGTAGGCATATTAGGTATATATAAAATATACTTAAAATAATAATGGTAACCTAATTCACATTTAGTGGAAAATAGGCGCCAATTATAATTATCTTATTTTGTGTTTTAAATGGGGATGAGTGACACAAAATATATAGGGATTTATTCTCAGACATTATGAAGTCGTACCGTTCGTAGTGCACTCGGCCAGTTTTGATTACAAACTTAATCGTAAAAAATAAATTTAATTTTACAACAATAAAATTCTTGAAAACAGAATTCAATTACATAGTATATAGAAATAAAACATAAATAGCCCCTTTTCAATCACAGAATTTTTGTCGATTTGGACAATTTTAATTTTATCATTTCGGTTGTTAACAAAGAACAAAATTGTATAGGATTTGAGGTTGTTAGGTTGTAGGTTAAAAGTAAATATAACAGTTATGCAAGCAGTGACGGATTTAGGCTTGCTGCCGCCCTTTTAAAAGATGAATTTCATTAATTTTGATCCAAATATTTTTATTCGCCTCTAAAATTTTGACATTTCAAAAATTTAGCCGGCCTTCAAATTATGCCGCCCTAGGCCCGGGCCTCACGGGCCTAGGCCTTTATCCATCACTGTATGCAAGTAGGTTTATTTTTTAGAAAAATACACATCACAAAGCACTTGTTAGAGTATACTGTAGTAACACCGAAGCTACAATTTTTATTAATAAGAACAAAATATAAACTTTATAAATGAATAACATTTTATTACAAACGTATAATAATTTTAATACAAAATTTACAGTTTTATTTGGAAACAAGTTTTAACAATTAATGTTTAAATATAATAAAAAAATACAAATTGTTTAAATAAAAAAATTAACAAACTTATAATATTTACAAATCCTGCTAAAAATAAAAAATGCAATGCAAAATTATTTATAATCCTAGGCTGCTCCTTTCTTTGTGATTTTAAAGATTTTAAAATGAAAATGATGAAGGTTCTGCTAAAATTGAAAAATGTTATAATATTCGCATTATACCTATTTGTCAGAGATGATGCGTATGATCTACGGAGCAATTCAAAGCAGTTGGAGCACATAGGATACGACAACCTAAAACAGATTTGATTTTAAAAAAGTTTACCTAAATACGGCAATACAGCTCTTCTTTTAAGATGAAAGGGAATGCTATACGTCTGAACTTACAATACAGATGGTATTTGCAATTTGGAATATTCATTCTTGTTTTGTTGATCTTCTGGCAAAACCATCACAGACGTAAATCACTATATTTCATAAAAAAATAGTTTTATATGATAAAACCTGATCAGATCTAAACATACCTAGACGTATTCAAATGCAAAATAATACAATTTAGTTCTTGATGAAAACAATTTCCAAAACGTGGGCGGTATATTCTTAATCCAAAAGTTTCGTAAAATAATCTTGATAATTTATAAAAATTTATTTCAAAAATATTAGTAGGAATAATTTAAATTATCTTTTTTCTTCTTCTCAATTTTCTTCTGTAGAGTGGTTTGTAAAAGTTGTTGCTATTACTTGGGATAAAAATTATTCGATGCGGTAGTTTTTCTTTCTCTTGCATATGATGTTCGAAATTCCACCATAGTCTTTGTGTACGTATGTAAGCATTTCCTCTCACACTTTTTGCTAAGGTTATATCGCCTATACTCGGTAAACTGATCTTGATGTTTTCAAAAGAAATTTTCAATAATATTCTTTTGTACTAAGAATACCAAGGCATTAGAAATTGACTATTCTTTTATCTAAAACAATGCATATACATAAGAAAATGGATACCTATACAAAATAAAATCTAAGTAAGTACATTAACTTACTATTAATTTTTTCATTCTTTTCTGAATAGCCTGGAGAATGTATTCTGGATCAGAACAAGGTAGGCCTTCATTGTATGTAAAGTACCGCAAAAAATAATTTCCGATACTGTATATAAATTTCGAATTAGAGTAGAATCTAAAAAAAAAACACACTAAGCGAGTCCAAAAAGGGGCCATCCATAAATTACGTCACACTAATTTCATGATTTTCTGCCCCCCCCTCCCTCGTCACACGTAGTCACATTTGTGAGACCCCGTTGAACAGTTCCAAAATTATTTTTTTATTTCTATTACAAATATTTTTCAATGAAATCAACATCAAATGAAATATTTTAAATAATTGACAAAATAAAAAACTAATTTACCGGATGACCGGGTGCCATTTATGTTTGAAACAAAATGTGTATAAGAAAGCAAATGACCACAATGGTCGTACTTCCCTAATTTGATCAATATATTTGTATTATATAATTCAATTTATTAATTTTTATTGATTATATTTTTTATTTTATATAATTATTTGCATTTCTTTTTTCAAATATGAAAAACAAAATAATTTTAGTTTATTTTACTACGTACGATAACCGTTATTATTTTAAACCTTTACCAGTAGGCATTTTAAAAGTAACAAGGTTTCTAAAGTTCGTTCGAAATACAGTTTTGCTGCTTAGATTTGTACTTCCGAGAATCATAAACTTGCAGGGTTGTAAGATTACAGGAGGCGAGGTATTGTTGTATTTTCGTAGAAGTGGAGTTAGCTAGTTATTTATAAAATTTTGTGAATAATGTCACAAATTCTTTTAGGCTTTAAAAATTTTAATCTTTACTGACATGCGGTCAATAGTTCCTCATCTAATTTCTACTTAATTTAAAAAGCAACTGAAAAAAACATAAAACGGCATGGAATAAAAGCATTCAATGGTATTAAAAGAGCGATTGAAAGTAATGGTAACGAGAATAACTATTTTTGTTTCTAAATTAGAAATACAGAACATTCTTTAAATTGCTGTTTAATTTTTTTTTAATTAATTCAAACTTGTTAATCAAAATGTCAATCGATTAAACAGTAATTGGGACGAAACATTTTGTTATATGGTTTCTTTAAAGAAAACTATTAATCCATAAGATACATATGTATGTGTTTACGTATGTAGGTACAGTCAAAGCTCCTTATTCGCGGGGTGATACGTTCCGTAATTATGTCGCGAATACGGTATAGTAATTTGTGTGGTATTATAAGGAATGCGTTCCCAGGTTAGAAAATTAAAACAAAATCATAATAAAAGCAATTTAATAAGCGATTTTTAAACAATTTAAAGAATCTTTTTATTTAAAAAGTTCTATTTTCCTTTAATTTCTCTCGGTATTATAAATTGCACTGATTTGGAGATGAAATGATAAGTTGAAGTAATAAAACAAAGAATCGGCATCGTGGCGGAAACAGCTTTTATCAAAGGCCATAGCGGCACGTGTAAGGTTCGGATTCAAAAATAAAGAAATCAGCCGCAAAGACAGCAAGTGGTCGCAATACCGATAACGCAAATAACGGACGTGAATAAGGAGGTTTGACCGTAGGTATAATTTTTTTAAAAGAAACGAAACAGATGGAAATATTCTTTAACAAAATTAATTTTAAAAAGATTGCTAATAATTCAGTTAAACTGATCTGTTGATAAATAAAATATATAAATAATATTAGAAAAATTAACTTACCTGTTGTAACTTTCTTCCGATATGAAAGAAAATTCATTTAAAGTTGTGGGAGAATTGGAATTCAAACTAGGCATATTAGTGTCTATAGTCGTAATTCCATTTTGATTTGCACCAACACTATTTAAAAAAACAACTATAAATTATAAGAAAGTAAATACTCTTATAAACAAACCGTTGGACGTTGGTTAGTACTTGACATCGATTAAGTGCTTGCCTTTTGGCAAACGAAGAATTTTTATGGTTGCTTAATTTACGCTTCTGACTCAATGCAATCCGCGTTTTTGGCATTTTCGTAAAATAAAAATATTTCACTTAAATGACAAAAAAAAATTATACACTACAAATACAAATCTGCATCCACTACAAAAGCAATGGACTCTGATTCTGAACGATAACTACAAATTTTACCGCCTTTTTGTATTTTTAGGTGTGAGTGGGCTAAAATAATAACCACTGAAGTAATTCAATACATTTTTATCTCTTTTTATAAGCACACTTTATAATATAGCCAATGTCGCTTTTTAATAAAGCAACGACTTTTTTAAAGGGTGCAATTATAAATTATAAATACATACATATATGATTATATATGATGTATATTATAGGTATTTTATATTTATTTTAAAGAAGTTAAAACTTGTTAATAAAGCGGAAGCGTGTTAATAGTTTAATAATATAAATTATTATTAATTGTTTAGAACTTTTATAATTATATTCTCGTAAACACAATAAAGACGCAAAACGCATGTTACGAATACGGCCGATCATAAAGAATGTATAATATTGGAAAAGGTAAAAGGAAAGCATATTTATAATTATACAAATGTTTTTTATATAAAATAAGTAATATATACGTCAAAATTGTAAACAAAGAAAGTACATTGCAACAGTTAATTTTAAAAATAAGAATCTCAACTTTGCAACCGGTTTCCTGGTGGTGAGTAGTCTATTCATTCTATACCAATCTGTATTTCTACTTTGGTTCGCACTGGGGTTAAAAATACAAATTTGCCGACTTATCTGCCACCTACCAGATATTGCGATTTGTGTTTGTCAAACCGCAGCCTTAATCTTAAAAGTTTGAGGTTTTAAATTCGAATTACTTTTCTACTGCAATCTTTATTATTTGAGCTCATTTTGTGTTTTCTTACTTATACCTACATTAAAAAAAAGAACACGATGTTACATTAATACCACAACTTTCCAACAATTCACCTGGGCCGTATATAGAGATACTAGTGTATTTATAATTAATGCATATTTAAACGTTCTCATGCCTTTTCTAAAAAATTCTTTAAAACTCAAATGATCAAAATAAGCGATGGCATAACATAAATACTTCTAGGGTGTTCAGAACTAAATCTGAGAATTTAGCCTCCAGTGAGATCTTAATTAGTCACAGTCGTGATTTTTCAAGTTCCTTTGTAGGGAATATCAATTTCCAATAAGCACTTTTTTATTAGAACTGTTGGCTGTCTTTAAAATGATTTAACTCTTACATTACATATTTAATATAATTAGCTATGAACATTTATGAATGTATTAATGTACTTATGCATATACAAATCTTCCAATACAAAATTGTTTATAACGGCCTATTGGGTTAAAGGTTGTTAAGTAATAAATATTTTTATATTTATATTAGCTTTATAATACCGTTTTACTAAATAAATACAATTTTATGCAGTCACGTATTTAGGATTTAATTATAAGCGTCGCCGAAAAGAGCTGACAAAATTATTATCACTGAGAGTTTAATAAAAGGATTTAAATAATAATGAAAATCAGTATGCTAATTTATAAATAACTAGCTGGCCCGCCCGGCTTCGCTCGGGTATTGCGATTTCGAAGTAAAAACTATTTTTCTTTCAAAATAAAATATAGCGTACGTTACTCAAGGATAGTGTCTTCTCGCTGTTAATTCAAGTCCCGTCAAAATCGGTTCAGCCGTTTCCGATATACGGAGCACAATCCCCATTAACAAAATGATCCGCCATTTATTGAATTCATTTGTTACAAAAAATGTGATAAATGAAAAACCGCTCTACCGATTTTGTGCAAACTTTACACAAACCATCTACTAAATAGTCCGAACAAAGCCTAAACATTTGGTTTGGATAGGTGAGCCCGTTCTTGAGTTATAAAATTACAACGAAAAGTGGCATTGATTTTTATATATATAGATATAAGAATGAAAAAGATAAATAACAAAATGAATTATAATAAAAATATATTTATCAAAATGTTTTAGTGTTTATTTTAGTTATGTAGGGTAAATGCGCCGGTTAGCCGGCCTGCGCCCGTTCTCGTCCAGTCACAAATAAAACAAATAAAAACACGAATTGTTAAACAAACTTGTGATGCGCTATTTAGTTATAGTCATATTTAGTATTAATTATAATACCTCAACTTCCTGTTGTGCCTTTCTGTTATAAATCTTGACCCCCACGGCCGAAAACGGGAACTGTTTTTTTAACTGGCCGACAACCGGCGAACTTACCCTATATGTCATAGACTTTTGTACTATTACTCTCTGATCGCGTGATTCGTTTGCAAAACAAATAATTTAACGTAACTATTAGACCAGGGATAGCCAACCTAAATGATCATGCGGGTCACTTTGGAAATCCATTAGACCTTGCAGATCGCATATAAAATTATATATCCCCACATTAGGTTTGGGTCCCGTAAAAATTTTTGGTTGAAAATTTAAAACAGAACGTATTATTATTATTGTTTTTTATTATTCATACGTAGTTATAAACATAGATAATAGGTATAATATTGAAATGATCCAACAGTTATAAAAAGAGAAGCAATGTGATAAAACAAAAATAATTTTGGAATTAATTTGTTACAAAACAGTACACTAAAAACAAATATAATTTGTAAAATCGCGGACCGTAAAATTATTCAAGGCGGACCACATGCGGCCCGCGGGCCGCTGGTTGGCCAATCTCGTATTAGACAATCATAATTTACTATAGAATGGCGACTTATAAAGTACAAGCGAAATCCATGTAATACAACCCTTGTAAAAAATTCGAAAAAGAATACCAAAAAACAATATCCAAAATTTTGATCAGTTTTGGAATAACAGACACTTTCATTAAAAAATATTTAACCTTCCGTGTACTAGGTGGGGTATAACTAACGTGAACATTTTTTTTGTTAAAACGGGACATTTGGGAATTGAGTTTAAAACCGAGTGTGCACATTCGAGCTCAAAGTGGCACATTCCGATCTCGCAAAAATGAAGCGCGCCGCTTCGCGTCGCGCTTCATTTGCTTCCTTCACTCGGAAATGTGCCACTTTTCGCTCGAATGCGCACATCCTCGTGTTTATTATATTAGTATAACTTACCGTGCGCTCTTTCAAATCAAACATTTTAATTTAATTTAGTAAATATCGATTTTATATTCGAAAAACGTATTTACCATATCAATGAGTGAAAGGGAGCAAGAAGATACGATAATCTTGTTAATGCAAGTCAGAGGGAACGATTAAAATTATTCAATTAATTTTTCGTGTAATTTATTAGTCTAAATTATTGCGAATCATTAAGAAATTGCCGTGAAATTAATTTGTATTTCAATAAGGAGGCACGAATGAAATTTTTGTTATGTTTTCCATATATTTTTATCGTAATAGACACGTGTCATTGGAATTTAGTACTCAAGAAAAAACTCAATAGTTTATAAGTTGAAAAAAAAGTTAAGTTTTTGTATTTTTATTAATAAAAGTTTATTCTAATGCATAAATAGATGTGTTTTACTTAAACTTATTCATTATTGGTGATTAAAACATATTTCTTATCATTTAACTGTCATAAAATACAATTTTGTTAATTTTATTTAATTTTATTTTCGGGGTATAGCAAACCCCACCTAGTATGGCATGTGACATTTAGTCACCTAGTATGCGGAAGGTTAAAAAAGTATTTAGGTAATGAATTCAAGAAATCATTTTATATATCAATCATAGAAAGATTAACGTAAGCCCTCATTATTTTTTTTTTATAATTTATTTTGAAATATTGTAGACCTTTTTGTAATTTAGAAATGTTTAAAATTTTTAAATAACAAATTTAGAATTGGGTAATTTTTACGCATTCCTTACAATTAGCCATGCTCTATAAAATATTTGTAAACAAACGTGTAACACGATAATTAAACCCTTATCGACTATTAAAAGAAGTTATAAATACTAAGAAAAAGTGAAACTAGTGTTGAACGAATACAATCGATGAAACTGTAACTGTTCAAGCTTCAATATAAGCGCGCGCGATCTGGAAACAAAGAATTCACACAAATATCTAAAACAACATATCTCAAGATTTTGAAATTGTAACTTAACATTTACATCCACTTATCTTTTTAAATATATATTTCTAGTACACTAACTTAATTTCTACCACCAAAATTAATTCGCAAATATTTTAAATATTTTTACTAAAACAATCCCTGCAAATAGAACTGAATGTTTCAGAAGCTTATTTAAATTACATTTAATGCTAAACTTAAAAATGCAACATTATTGCCTTACTTTAAAAGCATTTAAACAGCACCAAAGTGGTTTCAGAAGCCATACTGATAAGTTTTAGCTAATCGATGTAAGCCTTATAAGGGCGGATTTGAGTGCTGACAGCGACACGAAACACAAACCGTTGAAAACAATAAAAATATCTTATCTTTTATCTACTTTAGTTAGATTTCGTTTTTTTACGATAAAACCAACATTCTAAATTTATTCAATTGAACGTTTTTATTCTTTTCAGGAGGTTTGAACAATGACGATCAATCGCCTCCACTTTCACCTCGAGATACGCAAAATAACACGCAGTCCGATTCGACGAGATCGCCGCGTGCATCGTCGCCCATTGAAAATCATCGATCTCCAAGAGGCAGTCCCCATCACTCGAATGTACTATCGTCGACGCATCCAGCTTTTTTAGATCAAAGTTATTTAAATATAAATCGTGCTAAAAGTCCCTATAGGGAAAGCGAGAATATGACTATAGACGAAGAAATAGAAGAAGAAGAAAGCGACTACGATAACGATAAAGACAAAAAAATACAAAATTCTAGTAGTTTAAGTCCCGGCAATTCCCTTGCGAATAAACGTAAAAAGAAAACGCGCACAGTATTTTCGCGTTCTCAAGTTTTCCAGTTAGAGTCAACCTTTGATATGAAGAGGTACTTATCGTCATCGGAACGTGCAGGTCTCGCTGCGAGTCTGCATAACCGAAACTCAAGTAAAAATATGGTTTCAAAATAGGAGAAATAAATGGAAAAGACAACTCGCTGCGGAATTGGAAGCGGCAAATATGGCACATGCTGCTCAACGACTCGTACGCGTTCCGATTTTATACCATGAATCGGCGAACTCTTCCATTCGCCATCCATTCGAACAAAATCATGCGCTTACGTTGCATCATCCTTTAGAAGCTTCAAGGGATGCTGGAGGTTCAGCAACAAATCCTGTTGTCAGCTCGCCGACGGGTTATCCAAGTTCCTTATATTATCATCACCAAGCAGCGGTTGCAGCTGCAGCTGTCCATAGTTTACCTTCTAGTCCTGTTAGTCGTCCTCCAATGTCGGGACTGGTATGAAATTCGTAATCAAAATTGTAATGTGCTAATAATTCATCTACCTGAACGTTGTTACAAATAAAAATATTAGTGATAGTGTACTACCGAAGAGCAAGTCGTTGATGTTTAACATTGCTATAATTAGCATCCGTTAGTTTCTTTTAAATTAAACTGTAGTGAATTGGTGGTCAATATTTTAAAGGCTTTCGCAATTTTTCTCGATTCTTTAATAATATTTATTTAATTATTTTCCGCTTTAAAAAAATTTTGAATTTTTGTTTAATTTTATAAATTTCGGGAAAGAAGAACTTTAAAAAATTTATTTTAAATCTATAAATTCAACAATGATTTGATTTTCAAAATTTTTTAAACGGCAAAAGAAATAAAACATTCTCTCAAAATTGTAAAATATTGCTTTTTAATTTCAGCTATAAGATTATTTCACTGAAGACAAAATGAAATTAAAACACCAGAGTTCCTTTTGATTAAAAAAAAACCGTACCATTTTAACAGATTATGGAGCTACGCAACAATGTGTGATTATAAATTAGCGACAGCCCTTAAAAGATTAACCAATTAGTGAAACAGCTTAAAGCCATACAAACTTATATTTTGTATATAATACATAAATAATATTTATTACTGTCACTGTATATTCTGATATGTAATTTATTATTAACAGTCTTGTAAATATATGTGTAAAAATTTGTAAACAAATTTTACTTTTAATTATGTACGAAATGATTATTTAACACAATTGTATATGTGTAGCAAATCATGTTGTTACTGTGACTAAATGGAATATAAAACACCATTCATCCGTTAATTCATTGTTAAAGCGCCAACCAATTTGCCACAAAAGCTAAATATTGTCGACCAATTGATTTTATCTTACGCTTATCAAATCTTTTAACTGATTTACGATAGCTTTTAATGTGAGTTTAACTTTAATCACAGTCCTTTAGAACATCTGGTACCTTTAGAATACAATACAAAACTGAAAGGATGGGCGTTTTGAACTAGGCTACAGCGTTTTAATAGGGGTTGAGTCAAATTACACATATACAACCCTCTTGCAAAAGCACCCTTTTTTAAATTTCGAAAAAATCTATATCTACATGCTTCGTTATTCGTCGATTATATTGTTAGATTTTTAACAAACATAGCAAAAAAGGTAAGTATAATGCAATAAAGTTGATTTTTGTTGTTTTTATGTCAACAACTCTATATTAAATATTATTATAAGAAAAATTGAAGATGACTATTTAACATCGAAGATTTCTTGTTGATTACAAAACGCTAGCAGAAGTTGATGTTTTATACGGCTTTTTCAAATGCATAAAAGATAATATTTTAGAATCACTATTTTATCCAAAATATTTTTGTGATAATAATATTTCAAAGCAATTTACAGTAGGTATTGTAATTATTCAGAAAATAAAAAGTAAACCTAATATTAATTAGTTCTAAAAAAAATAATTAGCATATCCTACACTACTCAAAAAAATTAAAGGAACATAAAATTTCAACAAAATTTTGAGTGAATTTTGAAGCACCATAACTCTGAAAAATAATCGTATTATAGTCTTAAAAAAAGGTTCTTAAACCTTGAACATTTTAGTTATGTTTATAACAAAAATAAAATTTTAAATCACGGTTATTGATGCAATCAGAAGAAATATCAAGAGTCAAAACTTTTTCATTTTTTTTCAATTGTCTCCAGATTCCAAAAAATGTTTCCTGATTTAATCAATGTAGACTTTGCCCATCAATATTCCATGAACTCATGATTGTACAGTAAATCGCGGGCCGGTTTTCAAAACTTGGATAATCTTCTATCAGAGCCAATGATTGTTTTTGGGACTAAAAACATTTTTACCTTCATTATTAAGTTGAAAACAGTACAAAAAAATACTTTTGGAGTTCTTTAGATCATCTACGCTTTACAAATATTAATGAAATGGCCAAAATCTTTTAAAAAAATTTTTTTGTTGATGACTCTACAAAGTTGTGTATAAAGTAGAGGAACATTTTTTTTTCAATCGATAATCATCAAATAATGTTTAAGAACAATAATTTTGTGACTTTAATTTTTTCTAAAATTTTGATAAATCGGGAAGCGACAAATTAATCGATTAACTTGAAAATTTACAAGGTTTTTGCGGATACGTCAAGCCACGATACTCTTATACCAGTATGCCTACACGCATCCTCACCTCACCACGTCTGACGTCACTGTAAAGCACGGGCTAGATTCGATACATAGAAAACCCATATCGTCGTTTAAGTTCTTTCAACACGTTAGTCATTTTTTGGCGGTTTTGACATTTTGAGGCCATTTACATACATATGTCAAAAAAATTGGGATTTGTTACAAATTTTTACCAAAAACCGATGTTTCTATATTTAATAAATCAATTATGAAGTGTACACAAATTATAACATGGTATTGTAATGATGTCTTGGTAAAATTATGCAGTTTTTCACTCTCCTGAAAAGTTAATATTTTTGACATATGTACTATGAGCACAGGATAAAAGTTACCTATTCTTGAGGATTTAACTCCTCCTTAAGACAAATCAAGTCAGAGTGTTTATCAAAATAAGATATAGTGGGTTGGTCTTACAATTATTGTAAGTGTTTCTTTATCAGTCACGTTTTATTACCAATTAAAATCTTAAGAAAATAAAATAAAGCCGGATCGTATGTTGACATAACTAAACTGCTTACATAGAAGATTTGGAGTCTTTTAACTTACTATATTTTTGTATATACCAGGTGTGCAACCTTAAAACGGCCCGTTTTCTAATAGATGGCAGTACGCGCGCATTAGGAATTAGCCAACCTTGCCTGCCATTTTTTCTCATTGCTTTGATCTTTGCCATTAGTAAACAAAAGACAAAGTCAGCAATTTCGGACAATAACGTGTCCTTTGATCACGATAAACATGTCGAATTTTGTGCCAGATAAAGAGCATTTGCGGGGAGCACTGCTATTCCTCTTCAATTGGAAGAAATCCGCCGCCGAAGCGCATAGAATTCTTGTGGAGGTCTATGGCGACAGTGCTCTTAGTGAAACTCGGTGCAGAGCGTGGTTTCGGCAATTCAGAGACGGAATTTTTTAACGTCACCGACAAGAAGCGCGAAAATCGACCAGAAGTTTTTGAGGACACCGAATTGCAAGATTTATTGGACGAAGACGATACCCAATCGCAGAAACAACTTGCTTTGAAGTTGAATGTTAGCCACCAAGCAATTTCGAAACGCCTTTTTGCTATGGGAAAGATCCAAAAGATCGGGAAGTGGGTGCCACATCAATTGAACGATCGACAGATGGAACGACGCCAGACCGCGTGCGAAATCTTGCTTGATCGGCACAATAGAAAATCATTTTTGCATCGAATCGTCACTGGCTATGAAAAATGGATCTTTTCTGAAAACCCTAAGCGCAAAAAATCGTAGGTGGACCCCGGAGAACCCTCAACATCGTCTGCTAGGCCAAATCGATTCGGGAAAAAGACAATGCTGTGTGTTTGGTGGGACCAGAAGGGCGTGGTTTACTACGAACTGTTGAAACCTGGTGAAACGATCAATACTCAATGCTACCAACAACAAATCATCGAATTGGATCGTGAATTGTGCAAAAAAAGACCCGAACACGCGGATCGGTATGAGGGTATCATTTTCCAGCACGACAACGCATCATCACACACAGCAAGATTGGTCCGGGATACATTGGATGCACTTGGCTGGGAGTTGCTACCCCACCCGCCCTACTCTCCTGATCTGGCCCCCTTTAGATTACCATTTGTTTGCGTCGATGGGACACGCACTTGCTGAGCAGCACTTCAATTCTTATGAAGATGTTAAAAATGGCTCGATGGGTGGTTCTTATCCAAAGGGATGAATTTTTTGGGGTGGAATCCACAATCTTCCTCGAAATGGGAAAAAAAATTTCCCGGGGAAAATTTCTTGAAAAAATATTTTTACTTTTTGGTTAATTATTTTTTTCTAAAAAAAAACAGGTTTTTAATTACATTAAATTTTTTTTAAAATCTGTTGCTTTCATATTTATTTAATTTAAGAAACAAAAAATTTTAAAAAATTTTAAAGGGTTCAAAAAATCTCATGGTGTTCATTTAAATAATAAAACAACAAATTTTTTTTTTTTAAATTAAATAATCTAATTATATTTTCAAAAATTTTTACATTTTAACATTAAAATTGGGTTTTGATAAAATCTAAAAATTTAAAATAAACTTAATTAAATTTTAAATAGGGGGAAAAAGATAATTAACTTTAAAAAAAAAAAGTAAACATTTGTATGACATTAATTTAAAAAAAATGGTAAGGGGTTTTTGTTTCGTAATAACATTTTTAAATTAGAACTTGTTTTTTTGCAATTTTTTTTGGGAACGTTCCAAAAAAATTTTTTTTAATTTGGACATTTTTCTTTTTAAATAATTTAAAATAAATAATTTCCAAAAAATTTTATTTTAAAAGAAAAATCAAAACATTTTTTAAAAATAATTTTTAAAAAAAATAAGTTTATTTTTTAATATTAAACCAAGTATTTTTAAAAAAAATTAATTTGATTCGAACCAACTTTTAACAATTTTTAAAACTTAAAAACGCAGTCATTGGGATTCGAACCCAAAAACGTTTTCTTTAGACCACTGCTTTAATCTTTAGAGCAAGGGCGTCTTATCATGATGAGGAATTTTACAGAAGTATCGTTATTTAGGGACACGTCTTACATTAGATAATTCGAAATTACAAGCGTTTATTCTTTATAACATCGTGCAAAAACAATATCCCATCGGGAAAATAAAATTGTAAATAATATAAAGAGAAAAATACTACATAAGCAGTTTATAGTCATTATGGAATGAAAGGGCAATGTGTTTCATTCTATTTTCACAATCTAATATTGTGAACGTACGGCTGTTATATTTTGTTTTCATAAACTTAAGTTTATAAAAAAACTTTTTACTTTATTGGGAAAAAAATTTAATTAAAAAGTTTAAAATTTTTAAACCCCCCAAAATTTTTTGTGTAAACTTTACGATTTGTTTAAAGGGGTTAAATTTAAGTAGGAATTTTTTCCTTGTTATGTAGGGTGTTTAAATTAAAAAGTAATTATAAAATTTTTTAATTTTTAAACAAAAAAACTTGTTTAAGGTTATTATTTAAAAATTTTTAATAAATAAGGATTGTTTAAATAATCAATATTTTGGTTTTAAGCTAAATTTTTAAGGAAAGAAAAAAATTTATACAAAATCTCCCCCTTAACCCAAAAAATGGTTCAAAGTAATTTAAATTGGAAACCCCGATTTCTGCACTACACCATGCTACGAATAAACTATATGCTTCACAAGTGACATTCATCTGCGCGAACTCGCCGCGATTGTACTTCGGGAGTAGATACCGGTATTTTGCAAAACCAATTGTTTTGATTAATATTTTGAAGTAGCCGTAGATTTTTAGAAACCTCCCAAAAATATTTTTTTGTACTTAGTTTTTCAAGTTAATAATGAAGATAAAAACTGTTTTTCCTCAAAGCAATCATTAGAAAGTTTTTTTAAGTTTTTTAAAGTTCATAGGTCAATAGGTCAATAGGTGATCACAATAAAAGTGTTATTTTTTATTCAATTATCGATTTCACAACAAAAATTTTTCGACAGAGCGCCTTTTTCTCTTCCGTTAATTAATTTTGAGTAGCGTATCTACAGGGTTAGCGAAATTAAACTTTCGCTACTCGAAGGGCTCTGGAAGCCGTACTACTAGTCCGTAAAGAAAATTCTTTGGACAACAGATACTTTAGAAAATGCGCTCAAAATATCCGTAATAAAAATTTTTAGTTTAAAAAATCGCCACTAGATGGCGCAACGAGTTATCCTATGAAGAATAGACACCCTGAGATTCCGAAACACTGAAGGACTAGTGGTTTTACATAAAAAGAACGAAATAAGGACAATACACAATTATAATATTGCACTTGCAATTTGTTACAAAAAAAAAACAATTTTAAGAGGAAGCGTGGCGCAAGTGGTTTAGTGTTTGCGCTGCTGCGCTAGCGAGGTGGGTTCGAAGTGGTTCGAATCGCTGCGCCGACTATCGAAAATTTCACGCTCCTTTCTCTTCGCAAGGCTGAGCACGTGGCAAGAGTAAAACAGCTCGAAAATTTCGCTAGAAATTGCCGTGGTTCGGAACCCACGTAAAATTGTCGGTCCCTTGAATCTTTGAAACACTACAACATTCACAACAATGTTTCAAGCGGGGAAATCACCTAAACCTGATACAGGTATAAAAAGGCGCAAGAGGAAAAAAACAACTTTGTAAATGACATTACTAAGCATATAAATCAATGCTTTAAAACATGTTCAATATGCGAACCTTCCTGCTCGACAACGCACTCCATTCTGATTATCGTGCTTTCCACCACTGAAGCGAGAGAGTCAACATGGATGTTCTGAATATGCCGGCGAATACTGTTCTTCAAATCGGACACAGTTGTCAAACGTTCCCGATAAACATTGTCTTTCATTTGCATGAAATGCTGAAAATGTCTGAAATGTGCGCCATCTAGTGGCGATTTATTAAATTAAAAAATTTATTTCGGAAATTTTGAGCGCATCCTCCTAAGTAGCTGTTGTCCAAATATTTTTTTGTTCAGATTAGTACAACTGCTTCCAGTACCCTTTGAGTAGCGGAAGTTTAATTTCGCTAACCCTGTATATTCGCGAAGTGTGCTTATTTGGAAAACTATGCAGTTTTTGTCACTATCAGAGTTAAGTACTCGTGCAATATCGTTCAAGTCCTTGTCAGATTTAGAATCCGTTGCTGCACGGAGAAAAAAATATCGTCAAAAGAACTATCTAACGTATACTCTATTGACGTATTGTCAGAACAACAATTCGATTTGATAATTTAATAATTTATAAGTTAATTTGACAGTTCAAAGTAACATCAAAACAGCGCTACATATTATACTTATAATAAGGATTCATTTATTTGATTCAAGCGTTCAACGAAGAACTCTCGTGAACGTTGCAGTTTCCTTGTGTAGGTAACTGTACAGTCAATTTGAGGATTTGTATAGCTAAAATAGCAATACGTATGGTCATTTTGACGCTATTTTGTTCTCCGTGCATAACAGTTAAATCACCATGACAAGAATCGTTTAAATGTCTAAAACAATAATACGTATCGTTACTTTGACGATCCGCAATAAGGAAACTCCGTATAGCTAAATTAGTTATACGGCGTATCCCTGCGAAAGATAACTATACTACGTAGGGGTAAAAGTTGTTGGCCAGTCGACAATAATTGGCCATATTTAGAAATTTATATAATAATAAATCTATATTACCTAAAAAGTTTTTTTCTAATAAATGGTTCGTTTTTTTTTGCTAATTTTCTATATTTTATTTTAATTAGAAAATATTGACTAATCACTGTAAATTCACTGGTCAATTACTATATTTATATGGCCAATAACTATGTTTTTTAATAAAAGGGCCAATCACTGTACTGTTTACCCCTATAGTTAAAATAGGGATACGTATGGTCATTTTGACAATATTTTTTTCTCCGTGTGTAATTAATGCTGCTCTGCGTTGTTTTTGATACAATTGTAAATTATTAAATATATGCTGATAACAGAATAAGTTTGTCCTTTTCCCCTTTTATCAGATTTTGTTATGTTAAAATGCGCTTTTAGTCTTCTTATTCCAACTAAACTTGCGAAACACTTAAATCTTATTCATTACAATAAAAAAGTAGGTATGTATTTAAAACATTTCTTATCCTTTTTTAATTTTAACCGCTTTGATTATATTTATCTACAATAAAACTTAAAATAATAATTATACAATAATATTTTTGTAAAATGTGATATTTGTATACAGTAATTTTTTTTTAAAATTTTACTTTTAAAAATTTAGTTTTGATGTGCATTCGGGTAGAAAATAAAAGCAAGTCAGTTGACTTAAACCGTATGAAAGTTTGCCACGACGTTATCAATTTATTTTATATTGTCAGTTGTTGGACATTTTCTAAACATCAAGATGGTACTTATATGTTCGAATGGGTGAAATAAATTGTTACATATTTGATTTAATTCAATTTTGAAAAAAAGTATTAATTGATTTGCAATTTCTTATTTCCCATAGAATAATGTTACCCACAGTGATTGTGTAGTGATTATATAGGTAAATATGATATTACAAAACTACTAAATATGGTATACTACAGTAAACCCTAAATTATCCACGCACCGATAATCGCAGTTTCCCCGTTATCCGACATACCCTTTAAAATTTCAAATAAATTAAAAATTGCAATAATGAAGAAATTCCAGATGCAAAAATCTATCTTAAACTTTGTCAAGTTAATAAATCTTAACATTCGCAATTTATTGGAGTTATGCTATAAGAATTTGTTAAAAACATGAAAATATTTTTTTTATTTAAAAAAAAATTCAATTATTAAGATGGATGAAACCATGATACACTTATACCAGTATGTCACCCCGAAGCACAATCGCGTAGAGTTCGTATAAATCACGTCACTTGTGAAGCATATACTTCATTCCTAGCATGGTGTAGTGCAGAAATCGTGGTTCCAATTTAAATAATACTTTTGCTACACATTTGTTAGAGTTGGAATGTGAGATTTTGTTTCATATAATTTCATGGTAATTATGAACGTTACAAATGAAAAAAAAAATTAGCTTAAAAATCCTTATTTATTAATAATTATTAAATATTTGTCAACCTTAAACAGAATGCTATTTTTGCATTAAAACCTTATTAAAACCGCATTATATATGGGTTTTCTTTGTATCAAACCTATTCCGTGCTTCACAGTGACGTCAGACGTGTTGAAGTGAGGATGCGCGTAGGCAAATCGGTATAAGTGTGTTGTGGATAAAACCTTTTAGGGGCCGTTCAAGTATTACGTAAGCATTATAGGGGGCGGGGGGGTGTCTTTGGTTTGCTTATTTTTGATGACATGCGGAGTGGGGGGGCTAGATGGTGATTACGTCAGCAGTAGATATTTACTTTTTACACATACGGCAACCCACACATTGTCTATGCTTGAAAACGAAACGCATATTCGGGGATTCCTAACTAATGTTTACGTAAGCGGGGGGGGGGAAAAGTTTTGCTTACTTTTTTTAACGGGAGGGGTTAATAATTGTAATAAACCTGCTTATGTAATACTTGAACGGCCCTTAATTGATTATAGATTACTTTCTCTTTTGTAGCAAAGCTTAAGATAATTTTTAATTTAAAATTTAAAAAAGGCCCTAGACAATATTTGCAGTTGTATTTTTATGCTAAATTAATAATTTAGCTGTAGATATGATTTTTTTAATATATACTGCCTTTAAAATCGAATATAACGATTATCGAAAATATACTACTAAAGCAACACGGAAAATGTTTTAATTTTAAGTTTTTATGGGTTGCTTTCAATTACTGTTTGAACTATTAATTTATTGATGAAATTAATTTAAATTATTATGTAAATCTATCTTTAATTTAGAGCAGTTAAATAGTATTTAATTGTTAAAAATCTCAACAACTGTTGACAAATAATAAAATTGAAGAGCATGACATGAGGTTTAGGTTTACAACTTCAAATCCTACGACAGAGACCATTTCTGCTTTTTATCCATACATGCACATTATGCTGTTTGTGTATTGTGTTTATGATATAGTCAGTCAAATAAATTTCAGCCGCTTTTAAATGTTTGATTCCATTATCGCGTAACTGGACAATTGCTTTTGGTATTTGTTAAAAAACACCCATGGATTTTACAAATGTAACGTTATAATTAACGCACTTTGCTATTTTATAAAGTATAGGGCGTAAGATTTGAAAGGTGCGAATAATTACAAATTTCAAAATACTTTTTAAAATAAGGGTGTGAATCACGGGGATGATTTAAGTCAGCATGGTATTGTATACAAATAATATATAATCCTTTAAATACAGAGGGTTGCAGTTAAAATAATGAAATTTCTTTTGTAGGTTCGAGCTGCTTTTATAACCTTTTGATCTACGATAAAATTGTTGCGCTATAATTAAGGACGATTGATATTCGACAGTTGACTGCTAAAATATTAAAATAATAGTGGAAAACTTTTTTAATTAAATGGGGTTTACGCTTATTATGGCAGTAATAACGAAGAATTTTGATAACATCGTAGATTTTTGGTTTAGATTACATTTGCGAAACGCTAATGTTGGTCGAACACTTTTGTATTAACGACGGCTCGCAGGAAGGACAATGAATAATCTATCCAAATTTGATTCACAGCTGCTTTCTAATTACAAAAGAACAGGCGAAATTTATTATCGAATAAAGTGTCCGACAATGCAATAGCTATAATCTGCTTCGAATAGGAATTTTTTACCATCTTTTTGTTTCATTAACATTCAATGTGAACGTTAAGTGTTACACATTTAACAACTGATTTTTAAACTTTTTATTATTCTATACGTTACATATAAAACACAAACGTTTAATAATATTAATATTGTAAATTAAATCAATCGTTTAATTTTTTGTTTTAAGTCTTTCGTAACGTATATTTTAAAATTTTTATCAAACAGGATAACAAAGAGACTTTTAATTTTAATTCGTTGGGTACATCCGCTAAAAAGTGTTCATTTAAATGCACATTAGTTTAATTTTGAAGAAAATTCATTAAAGTTGTGGAAATTGAACATAATATGTGTCTATAGTTGTAATTCCATTTTGATTTCAACAACACTATTTAATAAACAAATAAATTATAAAATAAATACTTTAAAAAACCTGAACGTTGGTTAGTACTTACTTGATACATGCCTTGGCGTTGTTTTTGAACGGTATTATTTGCTTGCTTAATTAATCTTGCTCTTGGCAATTTCGTTTGATTAATAAATATTTCCTTAAAATAAAAAATTATCTAAATACAAAAAAATACAAATCGCAATACAAATCTATCAACAATACATATGGACTCTGATTCTAACGATAATACAAATTACCGATTTGTATTTTAGTTAGTGACTGATAAATATAACTTAATAAACTAACTTTAATTCAATAATTAATTACTTTATAATACAACTTTATTATATACAATTCTTTAATTAATAACAACTTAATTTATCATGGTGCATTATATAATTATAAATATATAATGTAGATTATATAAGATGTATATATAGATTTATATTAATTTAAAAATGTTTAAAACTTTTAATAAAAGCGAAAGTTTAATATTATATAATTAAAGTTATTATTAATTGTTTAGAACTTTTATAATATATTCTCGTAAAACAAATTTAAAATCCAAAACGAGGTTATCATGGCGATCTATAAAAATTGTAATTTGAAAGTAAAGTAAATTGCAACATTATTTAAATATAATAATATTTTTTTAATATATATATGTCAAAATTGTAAAAAAGAAAGTACATTGACATTACTTTTAAATTAAGAATCTCAACATTCAACGTTTCTGTCGGTAGTATAGATTCATTCTATACCAACTGTATTTCTATTTGGTTCACTGGGTTAAATTAATTTGACCTCTATTCCACTAAGAAGTTTTATCCACCAATTGTTTTAAAAATTATTTAAATTATTTTAACTCATTATTTTTAAACTCAAAATTTAATCAATTTTTTTAAATTTAACTACCTAATTAAGAAACAGTTTCAAATTCAACTTAATTCACTGGCCTTTGTAATTTTTAAATTAATGATTTAAAACTGCTTTCTAAAAATTTTAAACTAAATTCAAAATCCAAAATACCTTTTTTCCATATCATTAAAACCTTTAAAATTTTTGTTATAGCATAATTTTTGAAAGTAAAAAGAAAAACTATAAAACTGTATAGGCATATGTCTACTATAGTGGAAACTTTATTGTATCTACCTATTATATCAAATTTTGTTATGCTTTTGTATCTTTTTATTAGTGCCAACAAGAGGAACAAGAATTCCGGCCCCAATCGTCACAAATAATAATTATCAGTGCCAATGCACATCTTCTATTTTTTGAAAATTTTTACTTGTTTGTTTTTACACTATTTTTATTGTTTTCTTCATCTAGTATGAATTAGAAAGAAACATTATGTAGTATTCAATGTGAGGCAGAGAAAGACTAAGTTTACGTTCAGGACCAATAATGATGCGTATCGGAAAAAAAAGGAAAAAGAAAATTTTTAATATATTTTATTTCTGTTTATAATTTGATGAAAATAAATCGTTTTTTTAACAATAAAACTTATTATAAATAACCCAGCCAGCCCAGTGATAGCTGATTTAGTGATGAATTATATTGTTAAGAAAGTTTTAACAACTTTACCTTTCAAAATTCCAATTTTAAAACTTTATGTAGATGATAGTTTTATGGCTATTCCTAAAGATAAAGTTGATTTCACACTATCAAGTTTCAACAACTTCCATCCAAGAATTCAATTTACCATGGAAATTGAAGATAATTGTTCTCTTTGTTTTTTAGATGTAAAAATAAATAGAGGTTCAGATGGAAAATTAAAAACGAATTGGTATCAAAAGCCTACCAGTTCAGGGCGATTATTAAACTACTATTCTAATCACCCAATGAGTCAAAAGATAGGTGTAATTAAAGGTCTTATGGATAGAGCTTTACGGTTAAGCCATGAAGATTTTTATGAAGATAATATACTACGCATGAAAAATCTTCTTATTAATAATAATTACCCTATAAAACTCATTAATCGATTTATAAATAATTATAAATTGGTAAATAACAAAAAAGATGTCCAACAAATAACAACATACTTTAAATTTCCTTACATCAAAGAATTGTCCAGTAGTATAGATCGTTTTATTAGACCAAGAGGTGGAAAACTAGCATTTTATAATATAAAAACAATTAATACAGTGTATAGCAAATTAAAAGATCCAATTCCTCTTCTTCAACAATCTGGTTTGATTTATAAAATACCATGTAGCTGTGGAAGTAGTTACATTGGTCAAACAAATCAAAGACTTGAAGAAAGATTAAAACAACATAAAAATGATTGTAAAAATATAAATTATGTTAAACCAAACAAAACAGCATTAGCTATGCACCATTTTGATGTTGGACATCAATTCCAATTTGAAAACGTTTCCATTTTACATCGTGAACAAAATATACATAAAAGAAATTTAAGTGAAATGGTTTATATCAAAATTAATAAAACTGTAAATTTGCGTTCGGATACTCAAGGCCTTAGTTTAATATATAATGACATCTTAAATAAAATTAAAACATAAAACTAAAATTAATCATAAAATTTAAATCAAAATTATACAACTACAAATAATTTTCTTTTTAGAATCATAGTTACAGCCTTTCATGTAATTATTTAGAATCATAGTTACAATCTTTCATATTTAAAAATCTTTCATTTTGACACATGTAGAATTATTGAGTTTTAATGGTTAACTTCCTTTTGTGTTGTTAAGGTATTTTATAATTTATATTATTTTATAAAATACTTGTAGTTATTGTTGTTATAGTTTGTTAATTTTCAGTTGCTTGATAAAGTTTCAATAAAGAAACGAAACGTTGCAAGTTAACAATTTGTGTTTTATTGTGTCCAATTCCAGTGAACATTAACATATTATAAGATATTGGACGTGAACATTATGATTAATTTAAAACCTGGAGGCAATTTCACTGAACTGAAAATTAATTATGGTGATTGTACATGCAAAAAAATGAAAGATTGGTTTAATGACAAAAAGAGATTAGCAGCTATAAGAAATAGACGGATTTTCTTATTACAATGCCGCTCGAAAAAAATATATCCTAAACATATTGTTAATAATTTAAGATGTCTATATTCTTTGTTTTAGATGAACATCCATTTAAAAACGACATACAAAATCTTTCGTTAAAATTACGGAAATCCATTTTAAATTTAGAAATCAAAATCACGGTATGGAAAACGAATCAATTAATGGAAATTTGTAATAATCATGAATTGAATATTAACAAGATTCTTAACATTGACGATTTTAATTCATGGAAAGTTAATGTTGATAGATTTTATGAAAAACAGTTCGTGATGATTAAAGAAACAAATTTGAGGAAAATTAATAGTTTGATCACTGATTCTAATGTAATAAAAGTAAATACTCATGAAGAGAGTAGTATTTCAAATTATACGGAATTACAACTTCCGAAAACGTAAAAAGAATTTTATGTGTGGATCCAAAATTTGGTTTACCTCCTAAGAGAAGTGACATACATCCTGTCATCCTAATTAAAGACATTGAACATTGCATCAATAATTTACCTTCAAAAGAAACGGATCCGAAACTTATTGATAATGAACGTACATTATTACGTTCAAAGGTATCAAATTTAATTAATAATTTTTATAACAAACCAGAACCGAAACATCTGGATCAGTTTAGCAGAGACATTATTGAAACAAAAATTCTTGTCTTTGAATCAGAATGTAATTGTTACCAAATCTGATAAGGGAATGGAACAGTAATTATGTATAAGGATGAATATAGAAAAACATTACAAGAAATGTTACAGGATGAAGTGATATACAAAATTATTAATAAAGACCCGACCATTAAGTTTGAAAAATGGCTAATGATTTGTTGGTAAAGCTAAATAAGAATTTGGTTATTGACAATTGTACTATGAAGAACTTAAAACGCATAATGCTGTAGCACCTCGTTTGTACGGTTTACGGAAAACGCACAAAGAGGGTTGCAAACTTAGACCTGTTGTTTGCTGTATTGGTTCTCCTAGTTACAAGATATCGAAATTATTACATCGTTTATTAACACCTTTAATAGCGACGTATGAATTTAGATTAAAAATTCATTTGAATTCGTAGATGAAATTAAAAATATAGTTTTACCAACAAATTACGTTTTGGTATCGTTAGACGTGGTATCCCTATTCACTAATATTCCACAGACACTTGTACTGGATATAATTGACAAAGATTGGGATATTTTGTCTGAAGTTCTAACAATATCAAAAATATGCTTATTGAACTTATCAAATTTTATTTTAATTCCAGTTATCTGTTATTTGATGGTAAATTTTATCTTCAATGTGATGGAAGTAGTATGGGTAACCCAGCCAGCCCAGTGATAGCTGATTTAGTGATGAATTATATTGTTAAGAAAGTTTTAACAACTTTACCTTTCAAAATTCCAATTTTAAAACTTTATGTAGATGATAGTTTTATGGCTATTCCTAAAGATAAAGTTGATTTCACACTATCAAGTTTCAACAACTTCCATCCAAGAATTCAATTTACCATGGAAATTGAAGATAATTGTTCTCTTTGTTTTTTAGATGTAAAAATAAATAGAGGTTCAGATGGAAAATTAAAAAAGAATTGGTATCAAAAGCCTACCAGTTCAGGGCGATTATTAAACTACTATTCTAATCACCCAATGAGTCAAAAGATAGGTGTAATTAAAGGTCTTATGGATAGAGCTTTACGGTTAAGCCATGAAGATTTTTATGAAGATAATATACTACGCATGAAAAATCTTCTTATTAATAATAATTACCCTATAAAACTCATTAATCGATTTATAAATAATTATAAATTGGTAAATAACAAAAAAGATGTCCAACAAATAACAACATACTTTAAATTTCCTTACATCAAAGAATTGTCCAGTAGTATAGATCGTTTTATTAGACCAAGAGGTGGAAAACTAGCATTTTATAATATAAAAACAATTAATACAGTGTATAGCAAATTAAAAGATCCAATTCCTCTTCTTCAACAATCTGGTTTGATTTATAAAATACCATGTAGCTGTGGAAGTAGTTACATTGGTCAAACAAATCAAAGACTTGAAGAAAGATTAAAACAACATAAAAATGATTGTAAAAATATAAATTATGTTAAACCAAACAAAACAGCATTAGCTATGCACCATTTTGATGTTGGACATCAATTCCAATTTGAAAACGTTTCCATTTTACATCGTGAACAAAATATACATAAAAGAAATTTAAGTGAAATGGTTTATATCAAAATTAATAAAACTGTAAATTTGCGTTCGGATACTCAAGGCCTTAGTTTAATATATAATGACATCTTAAATAAAATTAAAACATAAAACTAAAATTAATCATAAAATTTAAATCAAAATTATACAACTACAAATAATTTTCTTTTTAGAATCATAGTTACAGCCTTTCATGTAATTATTTAGAATCATAGTTACAATCTTTCATATTTAAAAATCTTTCATTTTGACACATGTAGAATTATTGAGTTTTAATGGTTAACTTCCTTTTGTGTTGTTAAGGTATTTTATAATTTATATTATTTTATAAAATACTTGTAGTTATTGTTGTTATAGTTTGTTAATTTTCAGTTGCTTGATAAAGTTTCAATAAAGAAACGAAACGTTGCAAGTTAACAATTTGTGTTTTATTGTGTCCAATTCCCGTGAACATTAACATATTATAAGATATTGGACGTGAACATTATGATTAATTTAAAACCTGGAGGCAATTTCACTGAACTGAAAATTAATTATGGTGATTGTACATGCAAAAAATGAAAGATTGGTTTAATGACAAAAGAGATTAGCAGCTATAAGAAATAGACGGATTTTCTTATTACAATGCCGCTCGAAAAAATATATCCTAAACATATTGTTAATAATTTAAGATGTCTATATTCTTTGTT
Organism: Sinopyrophorus schimmeli; assembly: GCA_036325965.1. NCBI lineage: Eukaryota > Metazoa > Arthropoda > Insecta > Coleoptera > Elateridae > Sinopyrophorus > Sinopyrophorus schimmeli. The sequence goes on from JARFIZ010000188.1 coordinate 93,233, forward strand.
TTAGATGAACATCCATTTAAAAACGACATACAAAATCTTTCGTTAAAATTACGGAAATCCATTTTAAATTTAGAAATCAAAATCACGGTATGGAAAACGAATCAATTAATGGAAATTTGTAATAATCATGAATTGAATATTAACAAGATTCTTAACATTGACGATTTTAATTCATGGAAAGTTAATGTTGATAGATTTTATGAAAAACAGTTCGTGATGATTAAAGAAACAAATTTGAGGAAAATTAATAGTTTGATCACTGATTCTAATGTAATAAAAGTAAATACTCATGAAGAGAGTAGTATTTCAAATTATACGGAATTACAACTTCCGAAAACGTAAAAAGAATTTTATGTGTGGATCCAAAATTTGGTGTACCTCCTAAGAGAAGTGACATACATCCTGTCATCCTAATTAAAGACATTGAACATTGCATCAATAATTTACCTTCAAAAGAAACGGATCCGAAACTTATTGATAATGAACGTACATTATTACGTTCAAAGGTATCAAATTTAATTAATAATTTTTATAACAAACCAGAACCGAAACATCTGGATCAGTTTAGCAGAGACATTATTGAAACAAAAAAATTCTTGTCTTTGAATCAGAATGTAATTGTTACCAAATCTGATAAGGGAATGGAACAGTAATTATGTATAAGGATGAATATAGAAAAACATTACAAGAAATGTTACAGGATGAAGTGATATACAAAATTATTAATAAAGACCCGACCATTAAGTTTGAAAAAATGGCTAATGATTTGTTGGTAAAGCTAAATAAGAATTTGGTTATTGACAATTGTACTATGAAGAACTTAAAACGCATAATGCTGTAGCACCTCGTTTGTACGGTTTACGGAAAACGCACAAAGAGGGTTGCAAACTTAGACCTGTTGTTTGCTGTATTGGTTCTCCTAGTTACAAGATATCGAAATTATTACATCGTTTATTAACACCTTTAATAGCGACGTATGAATTTAGATTAAAAAATTCATTTGAATTCGTAGATGAAATTAAAAATATAGTTTTACCAACAAATTACGTTTTGGTATCGTTAGACGTGGTATCCCTATTCACTAATATTCCACAGACACTTGTACTGGATATAATTGACAAAGATTGGGATATTTTGTCTGAAGTTCTAACAATATCAAAAATATGCTTATTGAACTTATCAAATTTTATTTTAATTCCAGTTATCTGTTATTTGATGGTAAATTTTATCTTCAATGTGATGGAAGTAGTATGGGTAACCCAGCCAGCCCAGTGATAGCTGATTTAGTGATGAATTATATTGTTAAGAAAGTTTTAACAACTTTACCTTTCAAAATTCCAATTTTAAAACTTTATGTAGATGATAGTTTTATGGCTATTCCTAAAGATAAAGTTGATTTCACACTATCAAGTTTCAACAACTTCCATCCAAGAATTCAATTTACCATGGAAATTGAAGATAATTGTTCTCTTTGTTTTTTAGATGTAAAAATAAATAGAGGTTCAGATGGAAAATTAAAAACGAATTGGTATCAAAAGCCTACCAGTTCAGGGCGATTATTAAACTACTATTCTAATCACCCAATGAGTCAAAAGATAGGTGTAATTAAAGGTCTTATGGATAGAGCTTTACGGTTAAGCCATGAAGATTTTTATGAAGATAATATACTACGCATGAAAAATCTTCTTATTAATAATAATTACCCTATAAAACTCATTAATCGATTTATAAATAATTATAAATTGGTAAATAACAAAAAAGATGTCCAACAAATAACAACATACTTTAAATTTCCTTACATCAAAGAATTGTCCAGTAGTATAGATCGTTTTATTAGACCAAGAGGTGGAAAACTAGCATTTTATAATATAAAAACAATTAATACAGTGTATAGCAAATTAAAAGATCCAATTCCTCTTCTTCAACAATCTGGTTTGATTTATAAAATACCATGTAGCTGTGGAAGTAGTTACATTGGTCAAACAAATCAAAGACTTGAAGAAAGATTAAAACAACATAAAAATGATTGTAAAAATATAAATTATGTTAAACCAAACAAAACAGCATTAGCTATGCACCATTTTGATGTTGGACATCAATTCCAATTTGAAAACGTTTCCATTTTACATCGTGAACAAAATATACATAAAAGAAATTTAAGTGAAATGGTTTATATCAAAATTAATAAAACTGTAAATTTGCGTTCGGATACTCAAGGCCTTAGTTTAATATATAATGACATCTTAAATAAAATTAAAACATAAAACTAAAATTAATCATAAAATTTAAATCAAAATTATACAACTACAAATAATTTTCTTTTTAGAATCATAGTTACAGCCTTTCATGTAATTATTTAGAATCATAGTTACAATCTTTCATATTTAAAAATCTTTCATTTTGACACATGTAGAATTATTGAGTTTTAATGGTTAACTTCCTTTTTGTGTTGTTAAGGTATTTTATAATTTATATTATTTTATAAAATACTTGTAGTTATTGTTGTTATAGTTTGTTAATTTTCAGTTGCTTGATAAAGTTTCAATAAAGAAACGAAACGTTGCAAGTTAACAATTTGTGTTTTATTGTGTCCAATTCAGTGAACATTAACATATTATAAGATATTGGACGTGAACATTATGATTAATTTAAAACCTGGAGGCAATTTCACTGAACTGAAAATTAATTATGGTGATTGTACATGCAAAAAAATGAAAGATTGGTTTAATGACAAAAAGAGATTAGCAGCTATAAGAAATAGACGGATTTTCTTATTACAATGCCGCTCGAAAAAATATATCCTAAACATATTGTTAATAATTTAAGATGTCTATATTCTTTGTTTTAGATGAACATCCATTTAAAAACGACATACAAAATCTTTCGTTAAAATTACGGAAATCCATTTTAAATTTAGAAATCAAAATCACGGTATGGAAAACGAATCAATTAATGGAAATTTGTAATAATCATGAATTGAATATTAACAAGATTCTTAACATTGACGATTTTAATTCATGGAAAGTTAATGTTGATAGATTTTATGAAAAACAGTTCGTGATGATTAAAGAAACAAATTTGAGGAAAATTAATAGTTTGATCACTGATTCTAATGTAATAAAAGTAAATACTCATGAAGAGAGTAGTATTTCAAATTATACGGAATTACAACTTCCGAAAACGTAAAAGAATTTTATGTGTGGATCCAAAATTTGGTTTACCTCCTAAGAGAAGTGACATACATCCTGTCATCCTAATTAAAGACATTGAACATTGCATCAATAATTTACCTTCAAAAGAAACGGATCCGAAACTTATTGATAATGAACGTACATTATTACGTTCAAAGGTATCAAATTTAATTAATAATTTTTATAACAAACCAGAACCGAAACATCTGGATCAGTTTAGCAGAGACATTATTGAAACAAAAAAATTCTTGTCTTTGAATCAGAATGTAATTGTTACCAAATCTGATAAGGGAATGGAACAGTAATTATGTATAAGGATGAATATAGAAAACATTACAAGAAATGTTACAGGATGAAGTGATATACAAAATTATTAATAAAGACCCGACCATTAAGTTTGAAAAATGGCTAATGATTTGTTGGTAAAGCTAAATAAGAATTTGGTTATTGACAATTGTACTATGAAGAACTTAAAACGCATAATGCTGTAGCACCTCGTTTGTACGGTTTACGGAAAACGCACAAAGAGGGTTGCAAACTTAGACCTGTTGTTTGCTGTATTGGTTCTCCTAGTTACAAGATATCGAAATTATTACATCGTTTATTAACACCTTTAATAGCGACGTATGAATTTAGATTAAAAATTCATTTGAATTCGTAGATGAAATTAAAAATATAGTTTTACCAACAAATTACGTTTTGGTATCGTTAGACGTGGTATCCCTATTCACTAATATTCCACAGACACTTGTACTGGATATAATTGACAAAGATTGGGATATTTTGTCTGAAGTTCTAACAATATCAAAAATATGCTTATTGAACTTATCAAATTTTATTTTAATTCCAGTTATCTGTTATTTGATGGTAAATTTTATCTTCAATGTGATGGAAGTAGTATGGGTAACCCAGCCAGCCCAGTGATAGCTGATTTAGTGATGAATTATATTGTTAAGAAAGTTTTAACAACTTTACCTTTCAAAATTCCAATTTTAAAACTTTATGTAGATGATAGTTTTATGGCTATTCCTAAAGATAAAGTTGATTTCACACTATCAAGTTTCAACAACTTCCATCCAAGAATTCAATTTACCATGGAAATTGAAGATAATTGTTCTCTTTGTTTTTTAGATGTAAAAATAAATAGAGGTTCAGATGGAAAATTAAAAACGAATTGGTATCAAAAGCCTACCAGTTCAGGGCGATTATTAAACTACTATTCTAATCACCCAATGAGTCAAAAGATAGGTGTAATTAAAGGTCTTATGGATAGAGCTTTACGGTTAAGCCATGAAGATTTTTATGAAGATAATATACTACGCATGAAAAATCTTCTTATTAATAATAATTACCCTATAAAACTCATTAATCGATTTATAAATAATTATAAATTGGTAAATAACAAAAAAGATGTCCAACAAATAACAACATACTTTAAATTTCCTTACATCAAAGAATTGTCCAGTAGTATAGATCGTTTTATTAGACCAAGAGGTGGAAAACTAGCATTTTATAATATAAAAACAATTAATACAGTGTATAGCAAATTAAAAGATCCAATTCCTCTTCTTCAACAATCTGGTTTGATTTATAAAATACCATGTAGCTGTGGAAGTAGTTACATTGGTCAAACAAATCAAAGACTTGAAGAAAGATTAAAACAACATAAAAATGATTGTAAAAAAATAAATTATGTTAAACCAAACAAAACAGCATTAGCTATGCACCATTTTGATGTTGGACATCAATTCCAATTTGAAAACGTTTCCATTTTACATCGTGAACAAAATATACATAAAAGAAATTTAAGTGAAATGGTTTATATCAAAATTAATAAAACTGTAAATTTGCGTTCGGATACTCAAGGCCTTAGTTTAATATATAATGACATCTTAAATAAAATTAAAACATAAAACTAAAATTAATCATAAAATTTAAATCAAAATTATACAACTACAAATAATTTTCTTTTTAGAATCATAGTTACAGCCTTTCATGTAATTATTTAGAATCATAGTTACAATCTTTCATATTTAAAAATCTTTCATTTTGACACATGTAGAATTATTGAGTTTTAATGGTTAACTTCCTTTTTGTGTTGTTAAGGTATTTTATAATTTATATTATTTTATAAAATACTTGTAGTTATTGTTGTTATAGTTTGTTAATTTTCAGTTGCTTGATAAAGTTTCAATAAAGAAACGAAACGTTGCAAGTTAACAATTTGTGTTTTATTGTGTCCAATTCCAGTGAACATTAACATATTATAAGATATTGGACGTGAACATTATGATTAATTACAAAACTACGTTAGTGGGCTTCGTAAACAACTTTATTAAGGCTGGAAACCGCCATGCATTTTTCCTATGCTACAACTTGGGGATTTCAAGAAAATCTAAGCCACGTAAAAGGTTGAATTTTTAGGACAACAAATTTAAGATAATTTTCTATGCCTCTCGAGAAAAAAATTGAAAAATGTTTTTATTTTTATAAAACAGGAAAACTGTAAAAATATCAAAGTTGTCGAATCGGTAAAAACGACCGAGAGTCATAGAAATTCTTAAACAATTTAATATTCCATTAAAATTTTTGGAAAATATTTGTTAATCTTCTCTAAAGTCCCCAAGTTAATTTTCGAATAATTTCAAGCATATTTTATGCCTCTGCATTGATTTTAGTCGAGCTAGTACCTGGTAGATGGCAGTTCACGGTAAACTACTTGAAACGCTTGTATGAGATATTTTTAAATTAAATTAACTACTTGTTTAACTTGAAAATGTGTAATAATCAACAAAGCTGTTAAAAATCTAATGTCCAATATTCATTATATATTTTCTAAATCGTTCATTATTATTTCACGATTTTGCTATCACGTTGTAATTGATATTTACTGAAATTCTTTTAACCACTACCCGCATACGCTCGAGTTATGTCGGGTATGCGAAACTGACAAAATGCACATGCCGGGGTAAATCGGCGACATCAATTTAATGTTACTATATATTTTTGGCAAAACATTTACGGAAATTTAAAACGAACATAAAAACTGTGATAAAAAAGAGTTCTTTTATGTACTATATATACATAGGTATAATATTAAAAATATTTCCATATAAATATTTTTTTTTGCCCTTCTTTTGAAAATAATTGTGCGGGTAGTGGTTAAATACTTTTAAAATAATATACCTATATATACATTGCAATAGACGACGAGTTCTAAATGCAGGAAGTTTGATTGATTCAATTTTACACTTCTTACAATTAATGCTTTTCAACATTGTTTGAAAAAAAATTTATAGTAGGCATATTAGGTATATATAAAATATACTTAAAATAATAATGGTAACCTAATTCACATTTAGTGGAAAATAGGCGCCAATTATAATTATCTTATTTTGTGTTTTAAATGGGGATGAGTGACACAAAATATATAGGGATTTATTCTCAGACATTATGAAGTCGTACCGTTCGTAGTGCACTCGGCCAGTTTTGATTACAAACTTAATCGTAAAAAATAAATTTAATTTTACAACAATAAAATTCTTGAAAACAGAATTCAATTACATAGTATATAGAAATAAAACATAAATAGCCCCTTTTCAATCACAGAATTTTTGTCGATTTGGACAATTTTAATTTTATCATTTCGGTTGTTAACAAAGAACAAAATTGTATAGGATTTGAGGTTGTTAGGTTGTAGGTTAAAAGTAAATATAACAGTTATGCAAGCAGTGACGGATTTAGGCTTGCTGCCGCCCTTTTAAAAGATGAATTTCATTAATTTTGATCCAAATATTTTTATTCGCCTCTAAAATTTTGACATTTCAAAAATTTAGCCGGCCTTCAAATTATGCCGCCCTAGGCCCGGGCCTCACGGGCCTAGGCCTTTATCCATCACTGTATGCAAGTAGGTTTATTTTTTAGAAAAATACACATCACAAAGCACTTGTTAGAGTATACTGTAGTAACACCGAAGCTACAATTTTTATTAATAAGAACAAAATATAAACTTTATAAATGAATAACATTTTATTACAAACGTATAATAATTTTAATACAAAATTTACAGTTTTATTTGGAAACAAGTTTTAACAATTAATGTTTAAATATAATAAAAAGATACAAATTGTTTAAATAAAAAAATTAACAAACTTATAATATTTACAAATCCTGCTAAAAATAAAAAATGCAATGCAAAATTATTTATAATCCTAGGCTGCTCCTTTCTTTGTGATTTTAAAGATTTTAAAATGAAAATGATGAAGGTTCTGCTAAAATTGAAAAATGTTATAATATTCGCATTATACCTATTTGTCAGAGATGATGCGTATGATCTACGGAGCAATTCAAAGCAGTTGGAGCACATAGGATACGACAACCTAAAACAGATTTGATTTTAAAAGTTTACCTAAATACGGCAATACAGCTCTTCTTTTAAGATGAAAGGGAATGCTATACGTCTGAACTTACAATACAGATGGTATTTGCAATTTGGAATATTCATTCTTGTTTTGTTGATCTTCTGGCAAAACCATCACAGACGTAAATCACTATATTTCATAAAAAAATAGTTTTATATGATAAAACCTGATCAGATCTAAACATACCTAGACGTATTCAAATGCAAAATAATACAATTTAGTTCTTGATGAAAACAATTTCCAAAACGTGGGCGGTATATTCTTAATCCAAAAGTTTCGTAAAATAATCTTGATAATTTATAAAAATTTATTTCAAAAATATTAGTAGGAATAATTTAAATTATCTTTTTTCTTCTTCTCAATTTTCTTCTGTAGAGTGGTTTGTAAAAGTTGTTGCTATTACTTGGGATAAAAATTATTCGATGCGGTAGTTTTTCTTTCTCTTGCATATGATGTTCGAAATTCCACCATAGTCTTTGTGTACGTATGTAAGCATTTCCTCTCACACTTTTTGCTAAGGTTATATCGCCTATACTCGGTAAACTGATCTTGATGTTTTCAAAAGAAATTTTCAATAATATTCTTTTGTACTAAGAATACCAAGGCATTAGAAATTGACTATTCTTTTATCTAAAACAATGCATATACATAAGAAAATGGATACCTATACAAAAATAAAATCTAAGTAAGTACATTAACTTACTATTAATTTTTTTTCATTCTTTTTCTGAATAGCCTGGAGAATGTATTCTGGATCAGAACAAGGTAGGCCTTCATTGTATGTAAAGTACCGCAAAAAATAATTTCCGATACTGTATATAAATTTCGAATTAGAGTAGAATCTAAAAAAAAAACACACTAAGCGAGTCCAAAAAGGGGCCATCCATAAATTACGTCACACTAATTTCATGATTTTCTGCCCCCCTCCCTCGTCACACGTAGTCACATTTGTGAGACCCCGTTGAACAGTTCCAAAATTATTTTTTTATTTCTATTACAAATATTTTTCAATGAAATCAACATCAAATGAAATATTTTAAATAATTGACAAAATAAAAAACTAATTTACCGGATGACCGGGTGCCATTTATGTTTGAAACAAAATGTGTATAAGAAAGCAAATGACCACAATGGTCGTACTTCCCTAATTTGATCAATATATTTGTATTATATAATTCAATTTATTAATTTTTATTGATTATATTTTTTATTTTATATAATTATTTGCATTTCTTTTTTCAAATATGAAAAACAAAATAATTTTAGTTTATTTTACTACGTACGATAACCGTTATTATTTTAAACCTTTACCAGTAGGCATTTTAAAAGTAACAAGGTTTCTAAAGTTCGTTCGAAATACAGTTTTGCTGCTTAGATTTGTACTTCCGAGAATCATAAACTTGCAGGGTTGTAAGATTACAGGAGGCGAGGTATTGTTGTATTTTCGTAGAAGTGGAGTTAGCTAGTTATTTATAAAATTTTGTGAATAATGTCACAAATTCTTTTAGGCTTTAAAAAATTTTTAAACTTTACTGACATGCGGTCAATAGTTCCTCATCTAATTTCTACTTAATTTAAAAAGCAACTGAAAAAACATAAAACGGCATGGAATAAAAGCATTCAATGGTATTAAAAGAGCGATTGAAAGTAATGGTAACGAGAATAACTATTTTGTTTCTAAATTAGAAATACAGAACATTCTTTAAATTGCTGTTTAATTTTTTTAATTAATTCAAACTTGTTAATCAAAATGTCAATCGATTAAACAGTAATTGGGACGAAACATTTTGTTATATGGTTTCTTTAAAGAAAACTATTAATCCATAAGATACATATGTATGTGTTTACGTATGTAGGTACAGTCAAAGCTCCTTATTCGCGGGGTGATACGTTCCGTAATTATGTCGCGAATACGGTATAGTAATTTGTGTGGTATTATAAGGAATGCGTTCCCAGGTTAGAAAATTAAAACAAAATCATAATAAAAGCAATTTAATAAGCGATTTTTAAACAATTTAAAGAATCTTTTTATTTAAAAAGTTCTATTTTCCTTTAATTTCTCTCGGTATTATAAATTGCACTGATTTGGAGATGAAATGATAAGTTGAAGTAATAAAACAAAGAATCGGCATCGTGGCGGAAACAGCTTTTATCAAAGGCCATAGCGGCACGTGTAAGGTTCGGATTCAAAAATAAAGAAATCAGCCGCAAAGACAGCAAGTGGTCGCAATACCGATAACGCAAATAACGGACGTGAATAAGGAGGTTTGACCGTAGGTATAATTTTTTTAAAAGAAACGAAACAGATGGAAATATTCTTTAACAAAATTAATTTTAAAAAGATTGCTAATAATTCAGTTAAACTGATCTGTTGATAAATAAAATATATAAATAATATTAGAAAAATTAACTTACCTGTTGTAACTTTCTTCCGATATGAAAGAAAATTCATTTAAAGTTGTGGGAGAATTGGAATTCAAACTAGGCATATTAGTGTCTATAGTCGTAATTCCATTTTGATTTGCACCAACACTATTTAAAAAAACAACTATAAATTATAAGAAAGTAAATACTCTTATAAACAAACCGTTGGACGTTGGTTAGTACTTGACATCGATTAAGTGCTTGCCTTTTGGCAAACGAAGAATTTTTATGGTTGCTTAATTTACGCTTCTGACTCAATGCAATCCGCGTTTTTGGCATTTTCGTAAAATAAAAATATTTCACTTAAATGACAAAAAAAAATTATACACTACAAATACAAATCTGCATCCACTACAAAAGCAATGGACTCTGATTCTGAACGATAACTACAAATTTTACCGCCTTTTGTATTTTTAGGTGTGAGTGGGCTAAAATAATAACCACTGAAGTAATTCAATACATTTTATCTCTTTTATAAGCACACTTTATAATATAGCCAATGTCGCTTTTTAATAAAGCAACGACTTTTTAATGGGTGCAATTATAAATTATAAATACATACATATATGATTATATATGATGTATATTATAGGTATTTTATATTTATTTTAAAGAAGTTAAAACTTGTTAATAAAGCGGAAGCGTGTTAATAGTTTAATAATATAAATTATTATTAATTGTTTAGAACTTTTTATAATTATATTCTCGTAAACACAATAAAGACGCAAAACGCATGTTACGAATACGGCCGATCATAAAGAATGTATAATATTGGAAAAGGTAAAAGGAAAGCATATTTATAATTATACAAATGTTTTTTATATAAAATAAGTAATATATACGTCAAAATTGTAAACAAAGAAAGTACATTGCAACAGTTAATTTTAAAAATAAGAATCTCAACTTTGCAACCGGTTTCCTGGTGGTGAGTAGTCTATTCATTCTATACCAATCTGTATTTCTACTTTGGTTCGCACTGGGGTTAAAATACAAATTTGCCGACTTATCTGCCACCTACCAGATATTGCGATTTGTGTTTGTCAAACCGCAGCCTTAATCTTAAAAGTTTGAGGTTTTAAATTCGAATTACTTTTCTACTGCAATCTTTATTATTTGAGCTCATTTTGTGTTTTCTTACTTATACCTACATTAAAAAAAAGAACACGATGTTACATTAATACCACAACTTTCCAACAATTCACCTGGGCCGTATATAGAGATACTAGTGTATTTATAATTAATGCATATTTAAACGTTCTCATGCCTTTTCTAAAAAATTCTTTAAAACTCAAATGATCAAAATAAGCGATGGCATAACATAAATACTTCTAGGGTGTTCAGAACTAAATCTGAGAATTTAGCCTCCAGTGAGATCTTAATTAGTCACAGTCGTGATTTTTCAAGTTCCTTTGTAGGGAATATCAATTTCCAATAAGCACTTTTTTATTAGAACTGTTGGCTGTCTTTAAAATGATTTAACTCTTACATTACATATTTAATATAATTAGCTATGAACATTTATGAATGTATTAATGTACTTATGCATATACAAATCTTCCAATACAAAATTGTTTATAACGGCCTATTGGGTTAAAGGTTGTTAAGTAATAAATATTTTTATATTTATATTAGCTTTATAATACCGTTTTACTAAATAAATACAATTTTATGCAGTCACGTATTTAGGATTTAATTATAAGCGTCGCCGAAAAGAGCTGACAAAATTATTATCACTGAGAGTTTAATAAAAGGATTTAAATAATAATGAAAATCAGTATGCTAATTTATAAATAACTAGTTGGCCCGCCCGGCTTCGCTCGGGTATTGCGATTTCGAAGTAAAACTATTTTTCTTTCAAAATAAAATATAGCGTACGTTACTCAAGGATAGTGTCTTCTCGCTGTTAATTCAAGTCCCGTCAAAATCGGTTCAGCCGTTTCCGATATACGGAGCACAATCCCCATTAACAAAATGATCCGCCATTTATTGAATTCATTTGTTACAAAAAATGTGATAAATGAAAAACCGCTCTACCGATTTTGTGCAAACTTTACACAAACCATCTACTAAATAGTCCGAACAAAGCCTAAACATTTGGTTTGGATAGGTGAGCCCGTTCTTGAGTTATAAAATTACAACGAAAAGTGGCATTGATTTTATATATATAGATATAAGAATGAAAAGATAAATAACAAAATGAATTATAATAAAAATATATTTATCAAAATGTTTTAGTGTTTATTTTAGTTATGTAGGGTAAATGCGCCGGTTAGCCGGCCTGCGCCCGTTCTCGTCCAGTCACAAATAAAACAAATAAAAACACGAATTGTTAAACAAACTTGTGATGCGCTATTTAGTTATAGTCATATTTAGTATTAATTATAATACCTCAACTTCCTGTTGTGCCTTTCTGTTATAAATCTTGACCCCCACGGCCGAAAACGGGAACTGTTTTTTTAACTGGCCGACAACCGGCGAACTTACCCTATATGTCATAGACTTTTGTACTATTACTCTCTGATCGCGTGATTCGTTTGCAAAACAAATAATTTAACGTAACTATTAGACCAGGGATAGCCAACCTAAATGATCATGCGGGTCACTTTGGAAATCCATTAGACCTTGCAGATCGCATATAAAATTATATATCCCCACATTAGGTTTGGGTCCCGTAAAAAATTTTTTTGGTTGAAAAATTTAAAACAGAACGTATTATTATTATTGTTTTTTATTATTCATACGTAGTTATAAACATAGATAATAGGTATAATATTGAAATGATCCAACAGTTATAAAAAGAGAAGCAATGTGATAAAACAAAAATAATTTTGGAATTAATTTGTTACAAAACAGTACACTAAAAACAAATATAATTTGTAAAATCGCGGACCGTAAAATTATTCAAGGCGGACCACATGCGGCCCGCGGGCCGCTGGTTGGCCAATCTCGTATTAGACAATCATAATTTACTATAGAATGGCGACTTATAAAGTACAAGCGAAATCCATGTAATACAACCCTTGTAAAAAATTCGAAAAAGAATACCAAAAAACAATATCCAAAATTTTGATCAGTTTTGGAATAACAGACACTTTCATTAAAAAATATTTAACCTTCCGTGTACTAGGTGGGGTATAACTAACGTGAACATTTTTTTTGTTAAAACGGGACATTTGGGAATTGAGTTTAAAACCGAGTGTGCACATTCGAGCTCAAAGTGGCACATTCCGATCTCGCGAAAATGAAGCGCGGCGCTTCGCGTCGCGCTTCATTTGCTTCCTTCACTCGGAAATGTGCCACTTTTCGCTCGAATGCGCACATCCTCATGTTTATTATATTAGTATAACTTACCGTGCGCTCTTTCAAATCAAACATTTTAATTTAATTTAGTAAATATCGATTTTATATTCGAAAAACGTATTTACCATATCAATGAGTGAAAGGGAGCAAGAAGATACGATAATCTTGTTAATGCAAGTCAGAGGGAACGATTAAAATTATTCAATTAATTTTTCGTGTAATTTATTAGTCTAAATTATTGCGAATCATTAAGAAATTGCCGTGAAATTAATTTGTATTTCAATAAGGAGGCACGAATGAAATTTTTGTTATGTTTTCCATATATTTTTATCGTAATAGACACGTGTCATTGGAATTTAGTACTCAAGAAAAACTCAATAGTTTATAAGTTGAAAAAAGTTAAGTTTTTGTATTTTATTAATAAAAGTTTATTCTAATGCATAAATAGATGTGTTTTACTTAAACTTATTCATTATTGGTGATTAAAACATATTTCTTATCATTTAACTGTCATAAAATACAATTTTGTTAATTTTATTTAATTTTATTTTCGGGGTATAGCAAACCCCACCTAGTATGGCATGTGACATTTAGTCACCTAGTATGCGGAAGGTTAAAAAAGTATTTAGGTAATGAATTCAAGAAATCATTTTATATATCAATCATAGAAAGATTAACGTAAGCCCTCATTATTTTTTTTTTATAATTTATTTTGAAATATTGTAGACCTTTTTGTAATTTAGAAATGTTTAAAATTTTTAAATAACAAATTTAGAATTGGGTAATTTTTACGCATTCCTTACAATTAGCCATGCTCTATAAAATATTTGTAAACAAACGTGTAACACGATAATTAAACCCTTATCGACTATTAAAAGAAGTTATAAATACTAAGAAAAAGTGAAACTAGTGTTGAACGAATACAATCGATGAAACTGTAACTGTTCAAGCTTCAATATAAGCGCGCGATCTGGAAACAAAGAATTCACACAAATATCTAAAACAACATATCTCAAGATTTTGAAATTGTAACTTAACATTTACATCCACTTATCTTTTTAAATATATATTTCTAGTACACTAACTTAATTTCTACCACCAAAATTAATTCGCAAATATTTTAAATATTTTTACTAAAACAATCCCTGCAAATAGAACTGAATGTTTCAGAAGCTTATTTAAATTACATTTAATGCTAAACTTAAAAATGCAACATTATTGCCTTACTTTAAAAGCATTTAAACAGCACCAAAGTGGTTTCAGAAGCCATACTGATAAGTTTTAGCTAATCGATGTAAGCCTTATAAGGGCGGATTTGAGTGCTGACAGCGACACGAAACACAAACCGTTGAAAACAATAAAAATATCTTATCTTTTATCTACTTTAGTTAGATTTCGTTTTTTTACGATAAAACCAACATTCTAAATTTATTCAATTGAACGTTTTTATTCTTTTCAGGAGGTTTGAACAATGACGATCAATCGCCTCCACTTTCACCTCGAGATACGCAAAATAACACGCAGTCCGATTCGACGAGATCGCCGCGTGCATCGTCGCCCATTGAAAATCATCGATCTCCAAGAGGCAGTCCCCATCACTCGAATGTACTATCGTCGACGCATCCAGCTTTTTTAGATCAAAGTTATTTAAATATAAATCGTGCTAAAAGTCCCTATAGGGAAAGCGAGAATATGACTATAGACGAAGAAATAGAAGAAGAAGAAAGCGACTACGATAACGATAAAGACAAAAAAATACAAAATTCTAGTAGTTTAAGTCCCGGCAATTCCCTTGCGAATAAACGTAAAAAGAAAACGCGCACAGTATTTTCGCGTTCTCAAGTTTTCCAGTTAGAGTCAACCTTTGATATGAAGAGGTACTTATCGTCATCGGAACGTGCAGGTCTCGCTGCGAGTCTGCACTTAACCGAAACTCAAGTAAAAATATGGTTTCAAAATAGGAGAAATAAATGGAAAAGACAACTCGCTGCGGAATTGGAAGCGGCAAATATGGCACATGCTGCTCAACGACTCGTACGCGTTCCGATTTTATACCATGAATCGGCGAACTCTTCCATTCGCCATCCATTCGAACAAAATCATGCGCTTACGTTGCATCATCCTTTAGAAGCTTCAAGGGATGCTGGAGGTTCAGCAACAAATCCTGTTGTCAGCTCGCCGACGGGTTATCCAAGTTCCTTATATTATCATCACCAAGCAGCGGTTGCAGCTGCAGCTGTCCATAGTTTACCTTCTAGTCCTGTTAGTCGTCCTCCAATGTCGGGACTGGTATGAAATTCGTAATCAAAATTGTAATGTGCTAATAATTCATCTACCTGAACGTTGTTACAAATAAAAATATTAGTGATAGTGTACTACCGAAGAGCAAGTCGTTGATGTTTAACATTGCTATAATTAGCATCCGTTAGTTTCTTTTAAATTAAACTGTAGTGAATTGGTGGTCAATATTTTAAAGGCTTTCGCAATTTTTCTCGATTCTTTAATAATATTTATTTAATTATTTTCCGCTTTAAAAAAATTTTGAATTTTTGTTTAATTTTATAAATTTCGGAAAGAAGAACTTTAAAAATTTATTTTAAATCTATAAATTCAACAATGATTTGATTTTCAAAATTTTTAAACGGCAAAAGAAATAAAACATTCTCTCAAAATTGTAAAATATTGCTTTTTAATTTCAGCTATAAGATTATTTCACTGAAGACAAAATGAAATTAAAACACCAGAGTTCCTTTTGATTAAAAAAAAAACCGTACCATTTTAACAGATTATGGAGCTACGCAACAATGTGTGATTATAAATTAGTGACAGCCCTTAAAAGATTAACCAATTAGTGAAACAGCTTAAAGCCATACAAACTTATATTTTGTATATAATACATAAATAATATTTATTACTGTCACTGTATATTCTGATATGTAATTTATTATTAACAGTCTTGTAAATATATGTGTAAAATTTGTAAACAAATTTTACTTTTAATTATGTACGAAATGATTATTTAACACAATTGTATATGTGTAGCAAATCATGTTGTTACTGTGACTAAATGGAATATAAAACACCATTCATCCGTTAATTCATTGTTAAAGCGCCAACCAATTTGCCACAAAAGCTAAATATTGTCGACCAATTGATTTTATCTTACGCTTATCAAATCTTTTAACTGATTTACGATAGCTTTTAATGTGAGTTTAACTTTAATCACAGTCCTTTAGAACATCTGGTACCTTTAGAATACAATACAAAACTGAAAGGATGGGCGTTTTGAACTAGGCTACAGCGTTTTAATAGGGGTTGAGTCAAATTACACATATACAACCCTCTTGCAAAAGCACCCTTTTTTAAATTTCGAAAAAATCTATATCTACATGCTTCGTTATTCGTCGATTATATTGTTAGATTTTTAACAAACATAGCAAAAAAGGTAAGTATAATGCAATAAAGTTGATTTTTGTTGTTTTTATGTCAACAACTCTATATTAAATATTATTATAAGAAAAATTGAAGATGACTATTTAACATCGAAGATTTCTTGTTGATTACAAAACGCTAGCAGAAGTTGATGTTTTATACGGCTTTTTCAAATGCATAAAAGATAATATTTTAGAATCACTATTTTATCCAAAATATTTTTGTGATAATAATATTTCAAAGCAATTTACAGTAGGTATTGTAATTATTCAGAAAATAAAAAGTAAACCTAATATTAATTAGTTCTAAAAAAAATAATTAGCATATCCTACACTACTCAAAAAAATTAAAGGAACATAAAATTTCAACAAAATTTTGAGTGAATTTTGAAGCACCATAACTCTGAAAAATAATCGTATTATAGTCTTAAAAAAAGGTTCTTAAACCTTGAACATTTTAGTTATGTTTATAACAAAAATAAAATTTTAAATCACGGTTATTGATGCAATCAGAAGAAATATCAAGAGTCAAAACTTTTTCATTTTTTTCAATTGTCTCCAGATTCCAAAAATGTTTCCTGATTTAATCAATGTAGACTTTGCCCATCAATATTCCATGAACTCATGATTGTACAGTAAATCGCGGGCCGGTTTTCAAAACTTGGATAATCTTCTATCAGAGCCAATGATTGTTTTGGGACTAAAAAAATTTTACCTTCATTATTAAGTTGAAAACAGTACAAAAAATACTTTTGGAGTTCTTTAGATCATCTACGCTTTACAAATATTAATGAAATGGCCAAAATCTTTTAAAAAAATTTTTTTGTTGATGACTCTACAAAGTTGTGTATAAAGTAGAGGAACATTTTTTTTTCAATCGATAATCATCAAATAATGTTTAAGAACAATAATTTTGTGACTTTAATTTTTTCTAAAATTTTGATAAATCGGGAAGCGACAAATTAATCGATTAACTTGAAAATTTACAAGGTTTTTGCGGATACGTCAAGCCACGATACTCTTATACCAGTATGCCTACACGCATCCTCACCTCACCACGTCTGACGTCACTGTAAAGCACGGGCTAGATTCGATACATAGAAAACCCATATCGTCGTTTAAGTTCTTTCAACACGTTAGTCATTTTTTTGGCGGTTTTGACATTTTGAGGCCATTTACATACATATGTCAAAAAAATTGGGATTTGTTACAAATTTTTACCAAAAAACCGATGTTTCTATATTTAATAAATCAATTATGAAGTGTACACAAATTATAACATGGTATTGTAATGATGTCTTGGTAAAATTATGCAGTTTTTCACTCTCCTGAAAAGTTAATATTTTTGACATATGTACTATGAGCACAGGATAAAAGTTACCTATTCTTGAGGATTTAACTCCTCCTTAAGACAAATCAAGTCAGAGTGTTTATCAAAATAAGATATAGTGGGTTGGTCTTACAATTATTGTAAGTGTTTCTTTATCAGTCACGTTTTATTACCAATTAAAATCTTAAGAAAATAAAATAAAGCCGGATCGTATGTTGACATAACTAAACTGCTTACATAGAAGATTTGGAGTCTTTTAACTTACTATATTTTTGTATATACCAGGTGTGCAACCTTAAAACGGCCGTTTTCTAATAGATGGCAGTACGCGCGCATTAGGAATTAGCCAACCTTGCCTGCCATTTTTTCTCATTGCTTTGATCTTTGCCATTAGTAAACAAAAGACAAAGTCAGCAATTTCGGACAATAACGTGTCCTTTGATCACGATAAACATGTCGAATTTTGTGCCAGATAAAGAGCATTTGCGGGGAGCACTGCTATTCCTCTTCAATTGGAAGAAATCCGCCGCCGAAGCGCATAGAATTCTTGTGGAGGTCTATGGCGACAGTGCTCTTAGTGAAACTCGGTGCAGAGCGTGGTTTCGGCAATTCAGAGACGGAATTTTTAACGTCACCGACAAGAAGCGCGAAAATCGACCAGAAGTTTTTGAGGACACCGAATTGCAAGATTTATTGGACGAAGACGATACCCAATCGCAGAAACAACTTGCTTTGAAGTTGAATGTTAGCCACCAAGCAATTTCGAAACGCCTTTTTGCTATGGGAAAGATCCAAAAGATCGGGAAGTGGGTGCCACATCAATTGAACGATCGACAGATGGAACGACGCCAGACCGCGTGCGAAATCTTGCTTGATCGGCACAATAGAAAATCATTTTTGCATCGAATCGTCACTGGCTATGAAAAATGGATCTTTTCTGAAAACCCTAAGCGCAAAAATCGTAGGTGGACCCCCGGGGAACCCTCAACATCGTCTGCTAGGCCAAATCGATTCGGGAAAAAGACAATGCTGTGTGTTTGGTGGGACCAGAAGGGCGTGGTTTACTACGAACTGTTGAAACCTGGTGAAACGATCAATACTCAATGCTACCAACAACAAATCATCGAATTGGATCGTGAATTGTGCAAAAAAAGACCCGAACACGCGGATCGGTATGAGGGTATCATTTTCCAGCACGACAACGCATCATCACACACAGCAAGATTGGTCCGGGATACATTGGATGCACTTGGCTGGGAGTTGCTACCCCACCCGCCCTACTCTCCTGATCTGGCCCCTTCAGATTACCATTTGTTTGCGTCGATGGGACACGCACTTGCTGAGCAGCACTTCAATTCTTATGAAGATGTTAAAAAATGGCTCGATGGGTGGTTCTTATCCAAAGGGGATGAATTCTTTTGGGGTGGAATCCACAATCTTCCTCGAAAATGGGAAAAATGTATAGCCAGCGAGGGCAATTACTTCGAATAAACTATTTTTTACTTTTCTGCGTTAATTATTGTGTTTTGCTAAATAAAAAAACAGCCGTTTTAAGGTTGCACACCTGGTATTATTATTTGCTACTTTAGAATCGTGTTAGACTTTCATATTTATTAACTTAATGCAAACACAAAAGACTTTAATAATAACAATTAAGAGGTTGGCTAAAAAAAATCTCGACTGCGTGCTTCATATTAAATAATAAAGAGGTCATACAATTTTGTATTTTAAAGTTACCACATATCTATCTATGGATGTATGCAGTTTTTCAAATAATTCTTTACACCTATTTAGACATAATAAAATTGGATTTTGATAAAATCTAAATTAATTAAATATCCAAACATTAATTACAATTGTTGAAACTAGGTGGTAAAAATGTATGATTTATTGATATCTTCTAAAAACAATAAGAATAATACTATATTGTATGTATTCATTATATTCACAAGGACAAACTCGGATAAGGGGAATCACACATTTTGTTAGGCGTAAGGGTCGACACATCTGTATACGGAGCATTAGAATCTGTAGTTTAAATTTTGCTGATAGGTTGTTTTTTCGGTACACGTTCACTAAAAAACAAGTGTTTTTTTTTCAATTAGGTAGCATTCGTTCTTTGTGTCCCAAATATCATTTAAAAGTAAATATCGCATTTGCCAAAAATTATATTTAATACGACACAAATCATATAACATTTTTTTGAACAATAATTTAAAATATGAATAAGTTTATTTTTCAATATTGCATAACCTAATGATATTTATCAAAAACAATATATTTCGTACTAATCTAGATTAGTCCAGGCACATCATGTTCAATTCGAATTATTTAAAACAGCGTATAAAAAAAACGCAGTCATTGGGATTCGAACCCCAAAAAAACGTTTTCTTTAGACCACTGCTTTAATCTTTAGAGCAAGGGCGTCTTATCATGATGAGGGAATTTTACAGAAGTATCGTTATTTAGCGGACACGTCTTACATTAGATAATTCGAAATTACAAGCGTTTATTCTTTATAACATCGTGCAAAAACAATATCCCATCGAGAAACTAAAATTGTAAATAATATAAAGAGAAAAAATACTACATAAGCAGTTTATAGTCATTATGGAATGAAAGGGCAATGTGATTTCATTCTATTTTCACAATCTAATATTGTGAACGTACGGGCTGTTATATTTTGTTTTCATAATATCTTAAGTGGTTGATAAATAAACATTTCTACATTTACTTGGGAAAAATAAACTTTAATAATAAAACACTGTTAATAATTTTAAGACCAACCCACAATATTTTAATGTGATAAACTCTTGACTTGATTTGTCTTAAGGAGGAGTTAAATCCTCAAGAATAGGTAACTTTTATCCTGTGTTCATAGTACGTGGTGTTAGAACTTAAACGACAGTATATGTATAATAGATTTTGAATCAAGTTTTAATGCAAAAATAGCATTGTATGTAAGGTTGATAAATATTTAATAATTGTTAATAAATAAGGATTGTTTAAATAATCAATATTTCTGGTTTTTAAGCTAAATTTTTTAATGCGTAATTATGAAATAAAATGATACAAAATCTCCCATTCCAACTCTAATAAATGTGTAGCAAACGTATTATTTAAATTGGAACCACGATTTCTGCACTACACCATGCTACGAATAAACTATATGCTTCACAAGTGACATTCATCTGCGCGAACTCGCCGCGATTGTACTTCGGGAGTAGCATACCGGTATTTTGCAAAACCAATTGTTTTGATTAATATTTTTGAAGTAGCCGTAGATTTTTTTAGAAACCTCCAAAAGTATTTTTTTGTACTTAGTTTTTTCAAGTTAATAATGAAGATAAAAAACTGTTTTTCCTCAAAGCAATCATTAGAAAGTTTTTTTAAGTTTTTTAAAGTTCATAGGTCAATAGGTCAATAGGTGATCACAATAAAAGTGTTATTTTTTATTCAATTATCGATTTCACAACAAAAATTTTTCGACAGAGCGCCTTTTTCTCTTCCGTTAATTAATTTTGAGTAGCGTATCTACAGGGTTAGCGAAATTAAACTTTCGCTACTCGAAGGGCTCTGGAAGCCGTACTACTAGTCCGTAAAGAAAATTCTTTGGACAACAGATACTTTA
The DNA here is from genome assembly GCA_036325965.1 of Sinopyrophorus schimmeli. Lineage (NCBI taxonomy): Eukaryota > Metazoa > Arthropoda > Insecta > Coleoptera > Elateridae > Sinopyrophorus > Sinopyrophorus schimmeli. The sequence goes on from JARFIZ010000188.1 coordinate 114,961, forward strand.
GAAAATGCGCTCAAAATATCCGTAATAAAAATTTTTAGTTTAAAAATCGCCACTAGATGGCGCAACGAGTTATCCTATGAAGAATAGACACCCTGAGATTCCGAAACACTGAAGGACTAGTGGTTTTACATAAAAAGAACGAAATAAGGACAATACACAATTATAATATTGCACTTGCAATTTGTTACAAAAAAAAAACAATTTTAAGAGGAAGCGTGGCGCAAGTGGTTTAGTGTTTGCGCTGCTGCGCTAGCGAGGTGGGTTCGAAGTGGTTCGAATCGCTGCGCCGACTATCGAAAATTTCACGCTCCTTTCTCTTCGCAAGGCTGAGCACGTGGCAAGAGTAAAACAGCTCGAAAATTTCGCTAGAAATTGCCGTGGTTCGGAACCCACGTAAAATTGTCGGTCCCTTGAATCTTTGAAACACTACAACATTCACAACAATGTTTCAAGCGGGGAAATCACCTAAACCTGATACAGGTATAAAAAGGCGCAAGAGGAAAAAAACAACTTTGTAAATGACATTACTAAGCATATAAATCAATGCTTTAAAACATGTTCAATATGCGAACCTTCCTGCTCGACAACGCACTCCATTCTGATTATCGTGCTTTCCACCACTGAAGCGAGAGAGTCAACATGGATGTTCTGAATATGCCGGCGAATACTGTTCTTCAAATCGGACACAGTTGTCAAACGTTCCCGATAAACATTGTCTTTCATTTGCATGAAATGCTGAAAATGCTGAAATGTGCGCCATCTAGTGGCGATTTATTAAATTAAAAAAATTTATTTCGGAAATTTTGAGCGCATCCTCCTAAGTAGCTGTTGTCCAAATATTTTTCTGTTCAGATTAGTACAACTGCTTCCAGTACCCTTTGAGTAGCGGAAGTTTAATTTCGCTAACCCTGTATATTCGCGAAGTGTGCTTATTTGGAAAACTATGCAGTTTTTGTCACTATCAGAGTTAAGTACTCGTGCAATATCGTTCAAGTCCTTGTCAGATTTAGAATCCGTTGCTGCACGGAGAAAAAAATATCGTCAAAAGAACTATCTAACGTATACTCTATTGACGTATTGTCAGAACAACAATTCGATTTGATAATTTAATAATTTATAAGTTAATTTGACAGTTCAAAGTAACATCAAAACAGCGCTACATATTATACTTATAATAAGGATTCATTTATTTGATTCAAGCGTTCAACGAAGAACTCTCGTGAACGTGTGCAGTTTCCCTTGTGTAGGTAACTGTACAGTCAATTTGAGGATTTGTATAGCTAAAATAGCAATACGTATGGTCATTTTGACGCTATTTTGTTCTCCGTGCATAACAGTTAAATCACCATGACAAGAATCGTTTAAATGTCTAAAACAATAATACGTATCGTTACTTTGACGATCCGCAATAAGGAAACTCCGTATAGCTAAATTAGTTATACGGCGTATCCATGCGAAAGATAACTATACTACGTAGGGGTAAAAGTTGTTGGCCAGTCGACAATAATTGGCCATATTTAGAAATTTATATAATAATAAATCTATATTACCTAAAAAGTTTTTTTCTAATAAATGGTTCGTTTTTTTTTGCTAATCTTCTATATTTTATTTTAATTAGAAAATATTGACTAATCACTGTAAATTCACTGGTCAATTACTATATTTATATGGCCAATAACTATGTTTTTGAATAAAAGGGCCAATCACTGTACTGTTTACCCCTATAGTTAAAATAGGGATACGTATGGTCATTTTGACAATATTTTTTTCTCCGTGTGTAATTAATGCTGCTCTGCGTTGTTTTTGATACAATTGTAAATTATTAAATATATGCTGATAACAGAATAAGTTTGTCCTTTTCCCCTTTTATCAGATTTTGTTATGTTAAAATGCGCTTTTAGTCTTCTTATTCCAACTAAACTTGCGAAACACTTAAATCTTATTCATTACAATAAAAATGTAGGTATGTATTTAAAAACATTTCTTATCCTTTTTTTAATTTTAACCGCTTTGATTATATTTATCTACAATAAAACTTAAAATAATAATTATACAATAATATTTTTGTAAAATGTGATATTTGTATACAGTAATTTTTTTTTTCAAAATTTTACTTTTAAAAAATTTAGTTTTGATGTGCATTCGGGTAGAAAAATAAAAGCAAGTCAGTTGACTTAAACCGTATGAAAGTTTGCCACGACGTTATCAATTTATTTTATATTGTCAGTTGTTGGACATTTTCTAAACATCAAGATGGTACTTATATGTTCGAATGGGTGAAATAAATTGTTACATATTTGATTTAATTCAATTTTGAAAAAACGTATTAATTGATTTGCAATTTCTTATTTCCCATAGAATAATGTTACCCACAGTGATTGTGTAGTGATTATATAGGTAAATATGATATTACAAAACTACTAAATATGGTATACTACAGTAAACCCTAAATTATCCACGCACCGATAATCGCAGTTTCCCTGTTATCCGACATACTTCTTCAAAATTTCAAATAAATTAAAAAATTGCAATAATGAAGAAATTCCAGATGCAAAAAATCTATCTTAAACTTTGTCAAGTTAATAAATCTTAACATTCGCAATTTATTGGAGTTATGCTATAAGAATTTGTTAAAAAACATGAAAATATTTTTTCTATTTAAAAAAAAACATTCAATTATTAAGATGGATGAAACCATGATACACTTATACCAGTATGTCACTCCCGAAGCACAATCGCGTAGAGTTCGTATAAATCACGTCACTTGTGAAGCATATACTTCATTCCTAGCATGGTGTAGTGCAGAAATCGTGGTTCCAATTTAAATAATACTTTTGCTACACATTTGTTAGAGTTGGAATGTGAGATTTTGTTTCATATAATTTCATGGTAATTATGAACGTTACAAATGAAAAAAAAAATTAGCTTAAAAATCCTTATTTATTAATAATTATTAAATATTTGTCAACCTTAAACAGAATGCTATTTTGCATTAAAACCTTATTAAAACCGCATTATATATGGGTTTTCTTTGTATCAAACCTATTCCGTGCTTCACAGTGACGTCAGACGTGTTGAAGTGAGGATGCGCGTACAAATCGGTATAAGTGTGTTGTGGATAAAACCTTTAGGGGCCGTTCAAGTATTACGTAAGCATTATAGGGGCGGGGGTGTCTTTGGTTTGCTTATTTTTGATGACATGCGGAGTGGGGGGTCTAGATGGTGATTACGTCAGCAGTAGATATTTACTTTTTACACATACGGCAACCACACATTGTCTATGCTTGAAAACGAAACGCATATTCGGGGATTCCTAACTAATGTTTACGTAAGCGGGGGGAGGGGAAGAGTTTTGCTTACTTTTTCTAACGGGAGGGGGGGTTAATAATTGTAATAAACCTGCTTATGTAATACTTGAACGGCCCCTTAATTGATTATAGATTACTTTCTCTTTTGTAGCAAAGCTTAAGATAATTTTTAATTTAAAATTTAAAAAAGGCCCTAGACAATATTTGCAGTTGTATTTTTATGCTAAATTAATAATTTAGCTGTAGATATGATTTTTTTAATATATACTGCCTTTAAAATCGAATATAACGATTATCGAAAATATACTACTAAAGCAACACGGAAAATGTTTTAATTTTAAGTTTTTATGGGTTGCTTTCAATTACTGTTTGAACTATTAATTTATTGATGAAATTAATTTAAATTATTATGTAAATCTATCTTTAATTTAGAGCAGTTAAATAGTATTTAATTGTTAAAAATCTCAACAACTGTTGACAAATAATAAAATTGAAGAGCATGACATGAGGTTTAGGTTTACAACTTCAAATCCTACGACAGAGACCATTTCTGCTTTTTATCCATACATGCACATTATGCTGTTTGTGTATTGTGTTTATGATATAGTCAGTCAAATAAATTTCAGCCGCTTTTAAATGTTTGATTCCATTATCGCGTAACTGGACAATTGCTTTTGGTATTTGTTAAAAAACACCCATGGATTTTACAAATGTAACGTTATAATTAACGCACTTTGCTATTTTATAAAGTATAGGGCGTAAGATTTGAAAGGTGCGAATAATTACAAATTTCAAAATACTTTTTAAAATAAGGGTGTGAATCACGGGGATGATTTAAGTCAGCATGGTATTGTATACAAATAATATATAATCCTTTAAATACAGAGGTTGCAGTTAAAATAATGAAATTTCTTTTGTAGGTTCGAGCTGCTTTTATAACCTTTTGATCTACGATAAAATTGTTGCGCTATAATTAAGGACGATTGATATTCGACAGTTGACTGCTAAAATATTAAAATAATAGTGGAAAACTTTTTTAATTAAATGGGGTTTACGCTTATTATGGCAGTAATAACGAAGAATTTTGATAACATCGTAGATTTTTGGTTTAGATTACATTTGCGAAACGCTAATGTTGGTCGAACACTTTTGTATTAACGACGGCTCGCAGGAAGGACAATGAATAATCTATCCAAATTCGATTCACAGCTGCTTTCTAATTACAAAAGAACAGGCGAAATTTATTATCGAATAAAGTGTCCGACAATGCAATAGCTATAATCTGCTTCGAATAGGAATTTTTTACCATCTTTTTGTTTCATTAACATTCAATGTGAACGTTAAGTGTTACACATTTAACAACTGATTTTTAAACTTTTTATTATTCTATACGTTACATATAAAACACAAACGTTTAATAATATTAATATTGTAAATTAAATCAATCGTTTAATTTTTTGTTTTAAGTCTTTCGTAACGTATATTTTAAAATTTTTATCAAACAGGATAACAAAGAGACTTTTAATTTTAATTCGTTGGGTACATCCGCTAAAAAGTGTTCATTTAAATGCACATTAGTTTAATTTTGGCCACCGTAAACACATTTTCACCCTAACCCGCGACCCCAAAACTACGAATTTCCGGTACGAACGCGCTTCTAATTAAATAGATGATTTTTGTTTGCTTAGATAATCATTTAATAGACCCCTCGTATTAGCTAACATGGTTACTTGCCCTCCCTTTTACAGTGATAACATCGAGATTATTATCAAGGGCTGCACGCGCGCACTTCACTGGTATGTGATATTTGTTGTGTCCCTTAATTTAACCAATACATTATTAATTGAGATTTTTTAATTTAAACTATTCTATAACTTAATTACAGTGGTAGATTTAAGAAGATTTAAATAAATCAATGAGTCCGAAAACAACACGCAAGGGAGTATAAAGAAGTGTGCCAGCCAAGAGCAAATAAAAACTTATTTTGTAGTCGAATTTATTAATAAGTGTAACTTATACTATTTGTTATTTTGTAGGGTAAACCACTCGGTCTGTGACCGCCTACCAGAGAATGACCGTTACGATAAAACATGTTTATAACAATTAAAAAAATTAATTTATATTAATAATTTATTTTTTTATAAAATCTTGTGTCTTCTTTTCCATTTAAGTAAAAGGAGTAAAAATAATAATAAAGTAAATAACTAAAATAGTTATATTTATATTACAGTTTGCAAAATTTCAATACAATGTTGAAGAATTTAAGTACACAATTATAAAAAATGGGCATAACCTTTAGTGTCAACAAGACCCGTGATTTACAGAGAACCAAAAAGAACTTTAATAAAAAAACTGCATGAAGGTACACTTCTGGACACAAGAGTATTTACATGGGAATTTTAACATGGGAAGTTAAAGCTCTGAAAGTTAGAGGACTTGTTCTACAAGAGCTGCATTTGAAGTTATTTACCGATGAAAACCGGCTTGCCTGGTTCACAGTATAAGCTTAAACAGGGATTCGATTTCAAGTCGTCGCTGTAGCTCAATGGGCTCATTGTTTAACTTTGAAATGATGGACAGCGGTTTCAATCCCAATAAAGTTTACTTTTTTAGAATTTTTTTTTTATTATAATTTTTTGCCAAAATCAAAATATAACAGTATTCGATTAAATATACAATGGGCTCTTGAAATACAGTTAGTATAACGACAATATAAGAGACGGAATTATAACTTTAAAATTATAATACACTATTTTATTGAGTTAAATTGATCGTCAATATTATAGACCAATTACATTTGAAACAAAAAATGTCCTAACCTACTTAGAAGTTTCAAAACAAGCTCTATAAACTAATAGATAATATAAATTTAAAAAACTGAGAAAGGAATTCTATTGCGTCAGGTGTAAAATCGGTTGAATTACTAGAGCGAAATAATCTTTGGGTGAAAAGAATATCCTATAGCAAGGAATCGCAAAGTATACTCAACAATTTTCAATTGTTATATTAAATTAATTATAACTTAAAATTATCAAATAATCGTTTCTAAATATTTAAAAATAACATAGCATACGATGAGTTAGAGCCTTCTTAAAATTCCATTTCAATATAACAGGGTCTAAGTCCAATGTGGTTGTTTCTTTTCTTGGGTGCGTCTTTGCGAAAGGCAAGAGTACGGTTTCAAGATATATTTCCTTCCTTTACAGCAAAGACGTAAAATATTTCCATTAAACCTGTCGCATCTAATTTTAAATTTTATGTTTTTACAATTGCTCCGACAAACGCCAAAAGGGTGCAGAACTACCTAAAAACTGCTAAGAGAATTAAAAATAGAGGCTACCCTATAACTTATTAAGCTACAGTCTCTTCAAACAATTTTTTTTGAAATTTAAACATTTAACAATGTCACTAAATATTTGTTAAAATATGTATAATAAATTATTTCAAGTAATTAGTAAAAAAGTTTCAAACTAAAGAAAAAAACAATCACACTTTTGGAGACACCTGAAAAATTGTAATATTTTTATTGGTTTGAAAAATATAACACCTTAAGGTTTAAATTAGATGCGACAGGTTTAATGGAAATATTTTACCTCTTTGGTGTAAAGGAAGGGAATATATCTCAAAACCGTACTCTTGCCTTTCGCAAAGATTGCACCCAAGAAAAGAAACAACCACATTGGACTAGGATATTCTATTCACCCAAAGAATATTTTGCTTTAGTAATTCAACCGATTTTACACCTGACACAATAGAATTCCTTTCCCAAATTTTTGTAATCTATATTAACTATTAGTTTATAGAGTTTGTCTTGAAACTTCTAAGTAGGTTACGATATTTTTTGTTTAAAATCTAATTGGTCTATAATATTGACGATCAATTTATCCCAATAAAATAGTTTATTATAATTTTAAAGTTATCATTCCATCTCTTATATTGTAGTTATACTAACTGTTTTTCAAGAGCTTGTTGTATATTTAATCGAATACTGTTATATTTTGATTTTGGCAAAAAATTATAATCAAAAAAAAATTCTAAAAAAGTAGACTTTATTGGGATTCAAACTGCTGTCCATCATTTCAAAGTTAAACGATGATTCCATTGAGCTACAGCGACGACTTGAAACCCACCCCCTGTTTAAACTTATACTGTGAACCAGACAAGCGGGTTTTCATCGGTAAATAACTTCAAATGTAGCTCTTGTAGAATAAGTCCTCTAACTTTCACAGCTTCAACTTCCCATGTTAAAATTCCCATGTAAATACTCTTGTGTCCAGAAATGTACAGTCTTAAAACTTTCTATTCAACACCCTACTGACTGCGCCTTGTGGAAGAAAAAAGGCAACCAGTTTAACGAATAGGCTTGGTTACTTTTAACTCAAGAAGTTACCAAATTCAAAACATTTAAAACAGCATTTCTTTTTAAAAGGAGCGGTTCTTATATTTTTAAATTTTGCGCGTGTGCAGACTTTTTTCGTCTGTGTTTCGTTGCGTAACATTGAAGTGATAATGAGTTGCTACAATCGGTTTTTTTTTATTAGCTGAAATAAAATATAAATTTTGATATATTTTAAGATTGCTAATAAAGTGCAGACAAAAGATTTATTAATAATTAAAATTGTATCTTCTTTATTTTCACTTCTCATACAGTTGATCCAAACTACTGCACCGTCGGTGTTTCGCATATATTGTTATTAGAGGGGGGTCATAATTCTAAGTGACGGACAGTAATTAGTGGGGGCGTGAAGTAATAATTGAGTAGCCCTATAAATAAATTTATAAATAATAAAATAATCATTTATTGTATTTTATCGAAATTTTAATTTTATAAAAATCAGCTTTATTAAATAATCTTAAATTATGGATAATAATGGTTTGATAATAAAAAAATAAGCAGACACACGACAAAACAAATTGTGACTTTGCAAGGTCATCGTCCATCCAAATCTTCTCACAAAAGATACCCCTAATAAGCTTTCTCTCCTTAACCTGTTTAAATGTTTTCTAGCCAAAACTGTTATAGAATTGGTTTCTAAGCAAATACTTCTATTTTAAAAAGTTTCAAACCGTACGGAATGTAAAAATCTTTAATGGTAATTTAAACTGTTCGTAGAATTTATATGAATTTTTCTTTTTTAAAAACAACATAAGTCAGTTTACTCTAATTTTACAGAAATCAATAAAACTTTTTATTTTAATAATTATAAACAATTCTTAAGATTAAACTAATAATCGTTGTTCTAGGAGTTTTGACATATATTCTGTTGAATTATTTTAAATTAGAACTTTGTCAGCGTGAATTAATTTTAATAAAATTAATTTTTTACCATATCTGTACCAAAAATTTAAAATTGTGCTCTGTTTATTGAGAAAGAAATTACAAGTTTGTGAGAAAAGAAATGAAATAAATTTACAGATTTACTAATATGCCCGTAAACATTAACCAAAATTTAAACTTTTATATTTAAATAACATAAAAGCAGCTATTGTGGTTTAAATGTAAAACCTACATATATGATGCCATAGGCTTTTTTGTAGAAATATTTACTAATACTACTGTCATACATTGTTTTAACTTATGTATATCAAAGGGTTTAAGCAGCTAATGCGAAAAAGCATAATTTTTTTTAAAGATTATTTTAAGTTAAATCGTAACTTATGTCGTTGAAGATGAAAACTATTTTCCTACCAAATATCATCAAGTCTTTTTAGCAGGTTCGCGGTTATAAGGTAAAAAACAGAGAGACAAAATTAAAGCACTACTGATGATATTGAGAGTGTCGTGTGGTGTTAATTGTCCAAAATTGGAATGTATCGAATTTTGCGATAAGATTGAGATGTCAGAATCACAATCTGTATTAATTGTGTGATAACTATACTTCTTTAATAAGTTATAAATTTTTGCGGATCACTATGAAGGTATTAAAAAAGTTGTTACACAATTTGAAACTACAACTTATTTTGCCATTGAAAAATTTCAGAGAATTTTTTTGGACACTACTGTTCAAAATAATTAGTTTAAAAAAAATAATATTGGAACATGGTATTACACAATTAGACATCCAAAATTGTCATTAAATAATAATATTAACATTGTAAGCTGTATTATGGAAAAAATAGAAACCATTATGAAGTCAGTTGTGAACAAAATTAAAAATAAACTAGTCATCTTATAAACATATTTCAAGTGATCGTAGATATCATTTAAGGCTCTACCACAGCTAAATAAAATTTCGTTCTATTCAAATCTGAACTGCTCGCTCAAAGTTTTGCAGACGAACCCTTGTTTAATCAGGCATAAAGGACAATAACTAATCCTCACAGTGGGATTCTTTGCGCTACTTTTTATACTTACCTGCAAATAACCCATATTTGGGAATTTACTGTCAATAACATTCTAAAAGTTTATTTTGAACCTTAAAAAACTTAGAAACTAAATTTGAAATATTCCATACTCTTTTACCTGAAATAGTTGATTCTCGACGTGCAAGATACATATCTATTCTCAAACTAAAATTAAATAAGACAAATTGTTACAACTAAAAATAACAAACTTGTAAGGTGAAAAGCAAAAAATAAAAATAGGAAATAATCATTCCAAAAACCAAAAACCTTGTTCTTTAAAATCATACTTTTATTTACTTTGAACTTTCAACCATTGTAATAAAAAGATCATCTTATTCTTTATTTTGATTTTTAACTTGATTTTGATATTTTATAATCTTTACTGAAATCTGTGCATTCTCTATATCTTTATTGTATTTGTAATTTTTCAATTATATGCATTTATTTTGATTTGCTAATAAAGATTCAATATTATATTTTCATAATTTTACAATTTAACGGAAACGATTAACGAAATAACAAAAAAGAAATACATATGACGTAGTACGAAGTCCGGACATCGAATACGAACTTTTTATATAAATATCATTGCCTGCAAAAACAGTTTTAGTCAAAAATTCAAAATTAGGTTTTTGTTTAATCATCCTTATCTATCTATCTATATAGGTATATAAAATCAATGCCACTTTTCGTTGTAATTTTATAACTCAAGAACAGGGGTCACCTATCCAAACCAAATGTTTAGGCTTTGTTCGGACTATTTAGTAGATGGTTTATGTGAAGTTTGCACAAAATCGGTAGAGCGGTTCTTTATTTATCACATTTTTTGTAACAAATGAATACAATAAATGGCGAATCATTTTGTTAATGGGTATTGTGCTCCGTATATCGGAAACGGCTGAACCGATTTTGACGGGACTTGAATTAATAGGTAGAAGACACTATCCTTGAGTAACATACGCTATATTTTATTTTGAAAAAATTGTTTTACTTCGAAATCGCAATACCCGTGCGAAGCCGGGCGGGTCAGCTAGTTAATTTATAAATACGAAAGTAATTTTGTCTCTCTGTTTTTTACCTTATAACCGCGAACCTGCTAAAACGACTTGATGATATTTGGCAGAATATAGCTTTCATCTCCGACATAAGCTACGATTTAATTTAAAATAATCTTTAAAAAAATTATGCTTTTTCGCATTAGCTGCTTAAACCCTTTGATATACATAAGTTAAAACAATGTATGACAGTAGTATTAGTAAATATTTCTACAAAAAAGCATATGGCATCATATATGTAGGTTTTACATTTAAGCCACAATATGTTGTTTAAATATAAAAGTTTAAATTTTGGTTAATGTTTACGGGCATATTAGTAAATCTGTCAATTTATTTCATTTCTTTTCTCATAAACTTGTAAATTCTTTCTCAATAAACAGAGCACAATACTTATAAAAAAACTTTCAACTTTTAAGCTTTTTCGAGATAGCGTCCACGTTTTTGGACCTTGACCATTCAAATTTGGTACGAAGGTGGCAAAATACGATCGACAAGTTTTGAAGGGGTTCAGGGGCTTAGGGGCACTATTTTTAGTTATTTCGATTTTCCTTGCGCGGATCGTCTTGGAGGGGAGAGGAAAGGGTAGAGGATTGAATTTAGGATATGTGGTAGCTCCATTAAAGGCACACGTTTTCGTTTTTGTGCGCCGCGATATCTCTATCGGGGCCGAGATATCCGCCTCAAAGAACCGTTTCTGCGCAAGAAATTTTACCCCCACTTTTTTTCAAATGCGATTTTCGACCATTTCCCGTACTCCGATTCAAAAAGTGCCTGATCTGAGGAAACCAAGTCAGAAGCTGCCCTATCATACCTTAATTTTGGTTTTTTAAGAATACGGTCCTGGAAGGCCCTAGCCCTGCGCAAAATTTCGAACTCAAATTACTCGAAAACGGTAGCCGCAAGCTGCGTAAAATATTTAAATTCGAATAGCACGCGTTATTTTACGTAGGAAAAGTTAAATTTTAAATGGGGCAGAGCCCCGGGGGCTCCGCAAAAAAATCTTAAAAAACGGGCTTTTTTTGGCGATTTTTGATAGCTAATATCTCCGAAACTAAAACGATAGAAAATTGGGGTTTGCGCAGGTAGAAAGAGCGGTCTTTTAGATGCTAATAGTCATCTTTCAGGACATTAGGGCTACGTAGGGCTCCGCCTCAATTTTTTACCAACACCTTTGAAAGCGATCGTTTTACGCTACGGAAGACATAATTTTAATTCACCAAATACAACATTTCTAATTCTTCCCATCGTCATATCTAAGACTTGGAATTTTTAAAAGGGTTAAATTTATATTCGCTAGAAAGCCCAAAAAAGAGCGCTTCTTACTGTTAATTAAAAAAAAAAAATTCTTTAGGCGTTCGGCCCTTAGAAGCCTCTAAATAATTAGGCGGAATTCCTGAAATAGGGGTATGTTCGACGCAGCATACCGGCTTAGGGGTTGAAGATAGACCCCAACATAAAGCGAACGAAAGTGTCATGAGATCTTCCAGATTCATTTAAAAAGTTTTTGTAAATCGGTTCAGCGGTTCTCGAGATATTAGATTAATAAGAAAAAATTGACGGCTCGCGCACGAGTTTTGAAAATTTGACGTTTCATCTGACAGAAGGAAATTTATTATAATTAATCATTTTGATGTACCTTTGATTGCTAATATCTCCGAAACTAATAACAATAGAAATGTGGGGTTTGCGCAGATAGAAAGAGCGGTCTTTCGAAATGACAATATTCATCTTTGAGGACACCAGGCTGCTTAGGGCTCCGGCGCCAGGAATCCTACACTTTTAAAAGCGACCGTTACGATATGAAACACAACCTTGAGAGGAATTCACGAAATACAACATATTTGAATAATTCTTCCCATCGTCATTTCTAAGACTTGGCATTTTCAAAAGGAGTTAAATTTATATTTGCTGGAAAGCCCGAAGAAGAGCGGTTCTTACTGTTCATTTTACAAAATTTTCGTTTAGAGGTTCGACCCTCAGGACTCCCTAAAAAATTGGGCGGAATTCCTAACATAGAGGTATGTTTAATGCGGCATACAAGTTTGGGGTGTTAAAGATACACCCCAACATAAATTAGTAAATTAGTTTTAACAAATTTGATTACAAAATGCATAAAATGGATTAATTATTAATTTTGCAGTTTCGTACATATTTATTTAAATTAGCGTCTTCGATCGCCTACTTGCAATTTTAAAACGTCGTTTTACATTTTTTACTATCACTACAAACAATTATTTATTCTTTTTAAATTATGTATTGAAAATACTCTCCAATAATGAGTAACAAGAGGTTTTCTTCTTGGACAGACGTTTTTCTTAATGAAGGTATTGTTTCTTCCGTCTTTAACCGTTATGAAACAAAAAAATGTTTAAATTCAATTCAAAGCATTATGGGTTGGAAATATAAAATTTTGAAAGGCGCAAAACACCGGGAGCTTTGCAAAAATCTTAAAAGGCGGGCTTTTTGGTAATTTTGATTGCTAATATTTCCGAAATTAAGAGATTAACGGGCAGATTTGCGTAAACAGAGCGGCTTTTGAAATCTTAAAACTCGTATGCGAGGAAGCCAAGGCGACCAATTCTGTAACACTTTTAAAACAAACTTTTACGCTACGAAATAAAATATTTTATTTAGCGAAATACATTTTAATGGTTCTCATGTCTTATCTCAGACATACTCAATTTTATTTTTACAGTAGTACAAAATAACTGACTAAAGAAGCAAACAACACTTCCACATAACAAAATTAACAACGAATTTTAGAGAGGTATTTACATAAACTAACCCATCGAAAAACAAACTGTACTAAAATCACAAACTAAATTTCTTTCTTTTAAACGCTCAAATTAAGGGACGTTCGAGAAGCTGATATTTACAATGTAGGGTCGGCTAAAATCTCCAAATTCGTAACGCTCATCGACTGGTCATCGAAACCAGTTTAGAAAAAAGTATTTTAGAGCTAATAATAAACAAAAATGTATATGCTGTATTTGCAGCTGATTACGGCTATCTACTATCCAAGTAAAAAGTATCGTCATCTCACTTTGAAGGCCCAGGTTTTGAAAAACACTAAATGTATTTTAATCAAACTAAAATCGGATTATAGTCAAAATATTTCTGTACGCCCATGAATAATTTTATAATTTTTAACAAGGGGTAATTCGTTACCTTAATTTTATGTTCAGAAAACTGTTTTTACTTATATTTTAAAAATGCTTACCTTTGTTATTTTAATTAATTATATTATTATATATGTATATGATAGATATATTCTTTTAATTAAAAATTATGTTATTGCGTTAACTGAAAAAGAGGTTTTAATCTATTTCAATTTCCTCATTTGATAAAATATTTTGCAAAAGTTGATTGGATATTGAGAGTAAAACTAAATAAATTGCTCTGTAGTATTATTAATAAAAATAATATTAATTAGAATTTTAAAAATTTAAATTATGTTACGAGACGCGTAAGTGAAGCGATAAAGGCAACAAAACGCAATGCTATTTTGCGTAGAAGTTAGCCGCGAAGCGGCAAACAAGTTCACATTAAATGACAATAAATTGGTACCAACAAAAATGCTGCAAAATCGCGAAGCGATTTTGTCCAAAAAATACCGCGAAGCGGCAAACAAGTTCGCATTGAATAACAATAAATCGGTACTAACAAAAATGCTGCAAAATCGCGAAGCGATTTTGCAAAATAGCCGCGAGCGGCAAACAATCACATTGGATAACAATGAATCGATGCTAACAATAAAAATGCAGCAAAATCGCAAAGCCATTTTGCCTAGAAGTACCGGACTTTTATAAAAATCAAAATGTCAACTTACACTGACAGATTTTGAATTTTACTAGAAGCCGAAGGTCTTAAACGCAATAGCGTTTATCAAAAGCGGTAAGCAAAATCACATTGAATAACAACAAATTTATACTAACAAAAATGCTGTAAAATCGCCCAGAGGTTAGCCGCGAAGCGGCAAACAAGTCAAATTAGATATTAATGAATCGATGCTAACAATAAAAATGCAGCAAAATCGCAAAGCGATTTTTCCTAGAAGTACCGAACTTTAAGAAAAATCAAAATGTCAAGAAATTCTGACAAATTTTGAATTTTACTAGAAGCCGAAGGTCTTAAACGCGACAGCGTTTATCAAAAAAATACCGACATATTTTGAATTTTTCTAGGAGCCGAAGGCCTTAAACGCGATAGCGTTTAGCAAAATCGCGAATGCGATTTTGCCTAGAAGTTAGCCGCGAAGCGGCAAACTTCTAGTTTAAACTCTATAGAAAAACAAGCCGCCTAAACCTGTTTTTTCGAGATAACTCGAGAACCCCGATTAGGATTTGCTTTAAATTTTCAAAAATCGCCGCTCGATACCGATCGACGCCTTTTGGCGGCGTCGAAAATGCCAATCTCCTCCTCGGTGGCGGCCTTTTTGGCAAAAAACGATTTTCGAAATCGCATTTGTTCGCTTTCTCTTTCGATTTTCTCGAAATCCAATGCGACGACGTACCTCCGAGAAGCGAGGAGGTACCCTCAAATTGAACGAGCTATCGATTAGAAACAAAAAATGGGTAGTCGTGTTGAAAATTTCGAGCTACGGCCCTTTTCTCGAGTTGCGTTTTCGAGCGTTCGCTTCGGAAAGCGTAGCGGCGCCGTTTCGCGAGATACCACCTCGCAGCCCGATAACAAAATTTGCGCGCGTGCAGGGCCTTTCCGTTACCAAAACCGCATCCCGATATTCCTATGCGTTCCGAAACTATAATTTTTTCCGTCCAGCCAAAACCAGCCAAAAAATTGTCCTTTGGAGCCCTATAACCGGTTCCTGGAAACGTCCGAGGGCGTCGAGACCCCCAAAAGCGGAATGTCTGGTGTCTGCCTAACAAAAGTCCTGCATGTCAAAACGACGTCGGAGCGTCGCCGGCGCCTCCACAGGAGCGCAAAGGTTGTAAAGAGATTTTTAGAAAATGAAAATCGCCCCTAACTTTGGAACGCGTGCCCTTATGGACTTTTGCTTTATCTTTTCGAAAAGCGCTAAAAATTTCAAATTTGATAGCAAAATTTTCGTCGTCGAGACGCTTTCGGTTACTTTGGTAGCGCATTTTGTAGCATAAACGATGCGAAACGTTATTGAAAATGCATTCTATTTTCTAACTACGTACGCATTCAGATTCGTACCTATCTTTATTTTTCTAATTATTTGAAATAGGAATAACTTTATTTATATGTAGATGCCATCTTTTATATCATTATATTCATTACTTTAGTTAGAATATTTTAGAAAAATTCCCAATAAAATTCCAAAATGTTCTAATTTTTTTAAACGACATTCCATTTTATTTATTTTTTTCATTTTCTATTTTGGTAAGGTTGTTTATATTAATTCAATGATGCTTTATAACATTAATTTATTTTATTTAATTAAATAGAATAACTTGCAAAAATATAACGCAAAATTGATGGTAAAGTTGCACTTTGGGGTCAACGGCCTTATATGCAAAAACGAAGTCGACTTGCTAATTTTAACGTATGAATTGCAACTGTACAAGATGGTTGCCCTGTCATGTAAGTACGTTCCCGTATAAGGGCTATTTTAGCTCGCATTTTTTATACAAATTAAATTTAACACTAAACATTCGTTAAAGGAAATGAGAAAAAGTGATCCAAAAGTACTTCGACTACAAGAGAACGTAGTTATATGTAAGTAAATTGATAAAATTGAATTTTCTAATTAGAAAATTATAAGCACGCTTATGACGAGCTTGAATAACAAGTCGTTGTGCGTAGACCTTTCGTCACCCTTCGTCTCCCTTATTAACCGTTGCTAATGCTTTAGGTATCTACTCTTTGTTTATTTTAAGTTATTTCTATCGTTATTGGAAATGCATTCTATTTCCTAACTACCTATCCACATTTTTCTAATTATTTGAAATTTTTATCCCGATTAGTGCATATTTGATTATCGCGGTATTATTCGTCGCCTTTGCAAATAGCAGATAGAGAATTTTCCCGTGCTTCTTTTTCTGTTTTGCCATTCTCCTACGACGCCATTTTTAGTTCTCATTTTGTATTTTAATTTTAATAGATATCTAAGTATTTTCTAGAAACAAAATACGTCGTATCTAAAAATAGAATAGGCATAGCTAATTTATTAGTTAGTTTAGGTTAACGTAATACTCTTTCTGACAGGGTTTCATCGTAAAGTATATATTTTATGGTTTTACAGAGATTTGAGGGCTCAAACGTTTTAATAGTTATTTTAGTTGTGCTTCTGATAACAATCGGTTGTGACAAGGATACAAATGCAGATGAAGGTAACGCTTAAAATTATTATAGTAGTGTGAATTAATTTTTAGAAATTTTCCTTAAGGCCTCGATTTAAACAAATTAAAGGGACTTTTGTGGGGTTTACTGTATGAAGAACACTTAATTTGAGCGCGATTTAAACGAATGAAAAGTACTTTTCTTGCAATTGGTGAATGTCATTGCTTTTCTAAATTACGTTTTGGATATTTATAAGTGGGGTTTACTGTATGAAGTAAACTTAATTTAGCCGATTTAAACGAATTAAAAGGACTTTTCTTGCAATTGGTCAATGTCATAGCTTTTCTAAATTACGTTTTGGATATTTATAAGTGGGGTTTACTGTATGAAGAAAACTTAATTTAGCCGATTTAAACGAATTAAAAGGACTTTTCTTGCAATTGGTAAATGTCATACTTTCTAAATTACGTTTTGGATATTTATAAGGGGGTTACTGTATGAAGAAAACTTAATTTGAGGCGATTTAAACGAATTAAAAGGACTTTTCTTGCAATTGGTAATGTCATACTTTTCTAAATTACGTTTTGGATATTTATAAGTGGGGGTTTACTGTATAAGAAAACTTAATTTGAGCCGATTTAAACGAATTAAAAGGATTTTCTTGCAATTGGTAATGTCATACTTTTCTAAATTACGTTTTGGATATTTATAAGGGGGTTACTGTATGAAGAAAACTTAATTTGAGCGCGATTTAAACGAATTAAAAGGACTTTTCTTGCAATTGGTAAATGTCATACTTTTCTAAATTACGTTTTGGATATTTATAAGGGGGGTTTACTGTATGAAGAAAACTTAATTCCATTTTCAGCTGATCGACGAAGGTTATAGGAATATTATGTGAAATCGACAAATAAATATACGAATGTTTGATGCTTTTTACTTTTTCGGCTACCCCACGACTCGAAGGACCCCGTGCCGTACACGCTTTTAAGCGTCGGAATTTCCCTATCTTTTAGTTAAGGTTCCGGGAGCCGAAAGGGCATTTTCGATAAAGAAAATTGCACGAGAAGCTTCACGGATGCAGAAGATTTTAGGCCTAGATTTTATACTTTCGCTCGTAACTTGGCCAAAAGACGTCCACGAAAGCCGAAAAAGGTACGAAAATAAGCGCGAGGACGATCTCTATAAGATAGGGCCGATGGCGGCGGTCCTACGGCCCTTTTCGCTTCGGACCGAGTAAAAAACTAACAATTTCTCGGCCGTATTCTAGATAGTTTTCGTAAGGATACGCTTCCTTCTTAATAGAAAGGGAACCCGAAGGGCTACGAACCTCCGGTTTTGCTGATCGACTTGGCTTCGAGGGAGGAAGATGGTGCAAAAAAAACCGCCTCGCTAGCTTGCACCCTTCGGCCGTGAGAGCTCGCCGAAAACGGTCACCCTTAGCGGCAGAAAATCGTCGCGTCTTTTCGTAAGCGAAACGCTTCCGGCTTAGTAGACGGCGAACGCTGAGGTCTATCGACTCGAGATTTTCGGGCGTCGATGTGCCTTCGAGGGCGAAAATATTGCAAAAAAAACCGCCCCGCTAACTCGCGCCCTTCGGCCGTGGGAGCTCCTCGAACGCGGCGAAGGGGTTGCGCCGGAAAATCTCTCGTAACTCGCGAACGAAAAGAGATATCGGAAAGGGGATGGTCGCGTGCACGTCCTCGAAGGTGGGCGCGTATAACGTTCTTCGTCTCGACGTCGCATCTCTTACCGAGAAGGCGGGACACCGTCCTAAAGAAAAAAGACGCCTAAACGAAAACGAAAAAGGGGCCGTAGCTCGAAATTTTTCCCCGCTTCTAGGCGTCGAAATTTTTCGAGGAGATGGATCTCTCGATTTTAGGGGTAGCGTCTCGCTTCTCGAAGGTAGGTCGTCGCTCTCGTTCGCGAGTAAATCGAGAAAAACGATAGGGTCGAAAATGGTTTTTTGGCAAAACGACGCCGAAGGAGGTTTAAGCTGCCATATTTGATTCCGACAAAAGTTGCGGCGTCCAAAAACGAAGGCTTTGGCAAAGTTTAATCGAAATCGTCAGTGCCGTTTGGCCGTAAAGTTCGAAAAGGTAGTTTAGGCGGCTTGTTTTTTTCTAGATATATAATATAATATAATTAGAAGTTTGCCGCTTCGCGGCTAACTTCTAGGCAAAATCGCGTTCGCAATTTTGCTAAACGCTATCGCGTTTAAGGCCTTCGGCTCCTAGAAAAATTCAAAATTTGTTGGTATTTTTTTGATAAACGCTATCGTGTTTAAGACCTTCGGCTTCTAGTAAAATTCAAAATCTGTCAGTGTTTGTTGACATTTTGATTCTTTCTAAAGTCTAGTACTTCTAGGCAAAATCGCTTTGCGATTTTGCTGCATTTTTATTGTTAGCATCGATTCATTGTCATTCAATGTGAACTTGTTGGCCGCTTCGCGGATATCTTCTAAGCAAAATCGTTTTTCGATTTTGCTACATTTTTATTGATACCATCGATTTATTGTCATTCAATGTGAACTTGTTTGCCGCTCCGCGGCTATCTCCTAAACAAAATCGCTTCGCGTTTTTGCTGCATTTTTATTGTTAGCATCGATTCATTTTCATTCAATGTGAACTTGTTTGCCGCTCCGCGGATATCTTCTAAGCAAAATCGCTTCTCGTATTTGATGCATTTTTATTGATACCATCGATTTATTGTCATTCAATGTGAACTTGTTTGCCGCTCCGCGGCTATCTCCTAAACAAAATCGCTTCGCGTTTTTGTTGCATTTTTATTGTTAGCATCGATTCATTGTTATCCAATGTGACTTGTTTGCCGCTCCGCGGCTAACTTGTAAGCAAAATCGCTTCAAGATTTTTCTGCATTTTTCGTTTCGCTTACGCATCTCGTAACATAATTTTAGTTTTTAAAATTCTAATTAATATTATTTTTATTAATAATACTATGGAGCAATTTATTTTGTTTTCTGACACTTTTATGAGCGTTCATAATTCAGAGAATTTTAAGCCACCCCTAATTTAAGCGTTTAAATAGAAAAGAAGTTAGTTTGTGATCTTATTACAGTTTTAAGGTCTCAAAAACCGCTCGGTCTACGCAAATCTGACCGTTTTATCTCTTGTAGTTTCGAAGATATTAGCAATCAAAAATTACAGAAAAAAGTCCGTTTTATAAAGATTTTTTTGCGAGGTCTTCGGTGCTTTGCCCCTTTCAAAATTTAACTTTTCCAGCACAAAATAATGCCTTGTATTCGAGTATAAAATTGTATTTTTGTTGCATAACTGTTAAACACGGCGTGAACAATAATATTTTTTAAGAAAACCATTTTTAACTCATTATTGGAGAGTATTTTCGATACATAATTTAATGGGAATAATTATTTGTTGTCATAGTAATAAATATTAATCGACGTTATAAAGTTGCAAGCAGGCGATTGAAGATGCTAATTTAAACAAATACGTACGAAACTTTAAAAATTAATGATTAATCGATTTTGTGCACTTCGTAATCACATTTGTTAAAACTAATTTACAAACATGTAATATTTAGTAACATTTTCTAGTAAGTATTCTAATAGTTTTAATATTAATCCCATTAACAAACTGCGTTGTATGATTATAATTAATTTCGTGCATCTGACAGTTCTAAACATCAAATTTAGAAAATTTCAAAACTCGGGGGCGATCCATCAATTCCTTTAAAATCGAATATCTCGAGAACCCCTTAACCAATTTACAAAAACTTTTTTTTACATGAATCTGGAAGATCTCATGACACTTTCCTTCGCTTTATGTTGGGGTCTATCTTCAACCCCTAAGCCGGTTTGCTGCATCAAACATACCCCTATTTCAGAAATTCCGTCTAATTATTCAGAGGCTTCTAAGGGCCGAACGCCTAATGAATATATTTTTTTAAATTAACAGTAAGAAGCGCTCTTTTTTGGGCTTTCTAGCGAATATAAATTCAACCCCTTTTAAAAATTCCAAGTCTTAGATATGACGATGGGAAGAATTAGAAATGTTGTATTTGGTGAATTAAAATGATGTCTTCCGTAGCGTAAAAACGATCGCTTTCAAAGGTGTTGGTAAAAAAATCGAGGCGGAGCCCTACGCAGCCCTAATGTCCTGAAAGATGACTATTAGCATCTAAAAAGACCGCTCTTTCTATCTGCGCAAACCCCACTTTTCTATTGTTATTAGTTTCGGTGATATTAGCAATCAAAGGTACATCAAAATGCATAATTTGTATAATAATAAATTTCCTTTATCTGTCAGATGAAACGTCAAATTTTCAAAACTCGTGCGCGAGCCGTTAATTTTTTCTTATTAATCTAATATCTCAAGAACCCCTTAACCGATTTACAAAAACTTTTTTTTACATGAATCTGGAATATCTCATGACACTTTCGTTCGCTTTATGTTGTGGTCTATCTTCAACCCCTAAGCCGGTATGCTGCATCAAACATACCCCTATTTCAAAAATTCCGCTTAATTATTTACGGGGTCCTGAGGGCCAAACGTCTAAAAATTTTTTTTTTTTAAACAAACAGTAAGTAGCGCTCTTCTTTGGGCTTTCTATAGAATGTAAATTTAACCCTTTTTAAAAATTCCCAGTCTTAGATATGACGATGGGAAGAATTAGAAATGTTGTATTTGGTGAATTAAAATGATGTCTTTCGTAGCGTAAAAACGATCGCTTTCAAAGGTGTTGGTAAAACTATCGAACCGGAGCCCTACGGAGCCCTAATGTCCTCAAAGATGAATATTAGCATCTAAAAAGACCGCTCTTTCTACCTGAGCAAACCCCAATTTTCTATCGTTTTTAGTTTCGGAGATATTAATAATCAAAAAACACCAAAAAAAGCCCATTTTTTAAGATTTTTTTGCGGAGCCCCCGGGGCTCTGCCCCATTCAAAATTTAACTCTTCCTACGCAAAATAACGCGTTCTATTCGAATTTAAATATTTTAGGCCGCTTGCAGCTACTGTTTTCGAGTAATTTGAGTTCGAAATTTTTGCGCAAGGCTAGGGCCTTCCAGGACCGTATTCTTAAAAAACCAAAATTAAGGTGTGATAGGGCAGCTTCTGACTTGGTTTCCTCAGATCAGGCACTTTTTGAATCGGAGTACGGGAAATGGTCAAAAATCGCATTTGAAAAAAAGTGGGGGTAAAATTTCTTGCGCAGAAACGGTTCTTTGGAGGCGGATATCTCGGCCCCCGATAGAGATATCGCGGCGCACAAAAAACGAAAACGTGTGCCTTTAATGGGGCTACCACATATCCTAAATTCAATCCTCTACCCCTTTCCCTCTCCCCTCCAGGACGATCCGCGCAAGGAAAATCGAAATAACTAAAAATAGTGCCCCCCTAAGCCCCCCTCGAACCCCCTTCAAAACTTGTCGATCGTAATTTGCCACCTTCGTACCAAATTTGAATGGTCAAGGTCCAAAAACGTGGACGCTATCTCGAAAAAGCTTAAAAGTTGAAAGTTTTTTTATAAGTATATAACTAGCAAAATTCGCTTCGCGAATTATGCCAGACAAAATCGCTACGCGATTTTGTTTTGAACCGCAGTGGACGCGTATTAGAAACGCTGCGCGTTTAGTGCCTTCGGCGTCTAGCACGACTTATGTTTCAATAAAGTACTCGATTTTCTTTTGTTTTGTTTAAGAATAGTCAAAATCGGTTTATAAATAACGACGATATAGTCAAAAAACATTTTGAGTGGTTAAAATTAATAGTTGATAAGAAACGCAAAATGACATAAAAATGATCAATATCGGTAGAAAAATAAACAGAGCATTCCTAAATGGCATTTTCGACCGTATAATTTATTCACATATGGTACGGATGTAATCAAAAGCTCTAAAAAAAAAAACAAAAAAATTTAGTGCCCAATGAAAATGGCACAAAAATAAATATGAGACTGTTTTAGCCATGATTTGGCATTCAGTCGAACCTCGATAAGTCGAAGGGACACCAAAGTAATTAATTAATAGTAATTAATTAATAAAATCGCTACGCGATTTTGTTTTGAACCGCAGTGGACGCGTATTAGAAACGCTGCGCGTTTAGTGCCTTCGGCGTCTAGCACGACTTATGTTTCAATAAAGTACTCGATTTTCTTTTGTTTTGTTTAAGAATAGTCAAAATCGGTTTATAAATAACGATATAGTCAAAAAACATTTTGAGTGGTTAAAATTAATAGTTGATATTAAACGCGAAAAGACAAAAAAATGATCAATATCGGTAGAAAAATAAACAGAGCTTTCCTAAATGGCATTTTCGACCGTATAATTTATTCACAGATGGTACGGATGTAATCAAAAGCCCTAAAAAAAAAAAATGCAGTGCCCAATGAAGATGGCACCAAAATAAATATGAGACTGTTTTAGCCATGATTTGGCATTCAGTCAAACCTCGATAAGTCGAAGTCGAAGGGACACCAAAGTAATTGGAATTATCAATAATTCGAGTTATTAAAAAAAGTCAGTTACACACTTACATCTTCTTCTTCTTCTTTATCTTCGCCTTTAATGCAATTGTTCCAACTGCTCCCTTATCGGGGTAGGCGTGTTCTTAAGGAGTATTCTCTTCTATTATAAACTATTTCCGGAGGTATGTCATAATCACATTGAAGCTTCAGGGAAGACCTATTCCAGGTACTTTTTGGCCTGCCTGGTCTTCTTTTACGTTCATCTATTGCCAAAACTCGGTGCACTATGTGGTTCTGATTTTGACGTTGAACATGTCCATACCACTTCAATTGAGATTCATCCATAAAATCCTTAATTGATTGAACACTTAATGAACCTCGAATATGTTCATTACGTACATGATCTTTCTTCGTGACACCC
The DNA here is from genome assembly GCA_036325965.1 of Sinopyrophorus schimmeli. Classification (NCBI taxonomy): domain Eukaryota; kingdom Metazoa; phylum Arthropoda; class Insecta; order Coleoptera; family Elateridae; genus Sinopyrophorus; species Sinopyrophorus schimmeli. The sequence continues at coordinate 138,800 of JARFIZ010000188.1, forward strand.
ACACACCATCGTAGCATTCTCATCTCTGCCACGTGCATCTGTTGATTGTGTTTAGCCAGTCTCGCCCATGTTTTTGCACTGTATGCCAAAGCAGGCCTAACGACTGTTTTATAAATCTTGCCTTTTAATCGTATAGACATATTTTTGTCGCACAACACACCAGAGACCGATCTCCACTTCATCCAACCAACATTAATACGATGTTTTACATCCGAGTCAGCTGTTCCCCCATCATTTATAATAGACCCCAAGTATTTAAACTCATGGGTCATTGGTAGTGGTTCACCCTCTAAAAATATTGTACGTGCTGGACCAATTTGTTCAGAGAAGTTTACACACTTACGTATAAGTATATATATATATATATATATATCATTCATTTTTAGCTCCTATCATTAAAGTCACTCTTTCCTTACTGCGTTTCCCACCGTAACACTTTTCATTTAAAAAAGTCAAAGTTTTATCCGGTAAGCATTTAAAAAACAAAGCAGTTTAATCGGCGTTAATAATATTGATATGTTCATACTCTTGCAGTAATGGTGTTAAAACTTTATGCCTCCAAAGTTCACAATCGTTTTCAGACACTTTTGCACTTTAACCACATATTACATTTTGAATGACGAGGTTCCTTTTTTTGAAATTCTCCAGCCAACCCTGACTTGCTTTGAAATTATCATAATGTAATAGGCGCGCGAACTCTTCTAATTTTTCTAACAGTACAGGTCCCGAAATCGGAATATTTTTATTACGTGCATACCTAAACCATTCAATCATAGCTTTCTCCAAATTGGAAAAAGAGGCACTTTTAGCCTTTTTCTAGAAGGGTGGTCATTTTTTATCTTTAGCAGCTACAATTAAGTCAGTGGTTTTTAAAATGGTTGATAAAGTCTTTGCGGAAATACCAAAGTCTTTGGCTTTATTCTTTTTTCTTTTGAGCCCACGTTCCACTTCTTTTATAAGATTAATTTTCTCCCTTATGCTTAAACTTTTTAATTTTTGTTTATATATATATATATATCCGCTTTATAGCGTTCTTCTACGCCCTGCGGTTCCCATCTGCCATCGCCTTTTATCGTTACAGTCGTTAGGTGTTAGATTTCTTTCCGACATGGCTTTTTCAATGCCACTTATCCACGTAGTCCTTGGTCTTCCTCTCTTTCTGTTTTCTCTTGGTGACCACTGTATAACCTGTTTCGGCAATCTTTCCTCTCCCATTCTTTGTACGTGTCCATACCAACATAATTGTTTTTGTTTGATGTCTTCTGTTATTGAACTTTTGATGTCCATGATCTCTTTTATTCTTTCGTTTCTAACTCTATCTAAGCGTGATATCCCCGTTGATCGCCGCCAGAAGTCCATTTCTAATGCATGTAATTTGTTTTCTGTATTTTTATTTATTTGCCACGCTTCGCATCCGTATAGCGTTATGCTCCTAAACACTAAATTATATATTTGTTTCTTTCTTTCTTTCGTTACGCGTCTGCTCCATAAAACAGAGTTTAAGCATCCGATTACTTTTCTTCCTTTTGCTATTCGGCATTCAACTTCCTTCTCAGTTCTTCCACTGTTAATTATTTTAGTGCCCAGGTAGGTGTATTCTTCACATGCTTTAATTCTCTTTCCATCATTCAGTATTAGGTCTTCAGGCGGTGCACCGACACATAGGTAGTTGGTCTTGTCGAAGTTGACTTTTAATCCCCATTTATCGTATTCGTCTAATAGCTTCCTGCTCATATACTCCAAATCCTCCCTATCCTGCGCCACCACCACCTGGTCGTCTGCAAAGTGAAGTGTGTATAGAGTTGTGTCATCATTTAGTTGGATTCCCATTCCCGGCATTTGTTTCTCCATTGTTGTAGAGTATAGTTGAGGTATATATTAAATAAAGTTGGTGATATCGAGCAACCTTGCCTAAGGCCCTTCGTCACCTCAAACGTATTCGATATTTTGTTGCCGATTTTTACTCTAGATACTGATTTACTGTACAATTGTTTTATGGCCTGGATTACAGTACTATTTATTGTGGATTTTTCTAGTATTTGCCATAGTTTACGGATGGGTACATTGTCATAGGCTTTGGTTAGATCTACGAACATCAAATGAACTTCTCTGCCTGTTGGCAGTTTTTTTTCTATTATTTGTGTTATACAGAAGATATTATCCATGCAGGAACGACCTGCTCTAAATCCTGCTTGCTGTTCAATTTCCGAGGTATTGTAATCTTCTTCTATGAAATACTTCAATATTTTCCCATATATTCGGCTAAATGTACTGGTTACAGTTATGCATCTATAGTTCTCGCATTTATTCTTTTGTACTTTTTTATGGATTGGTGTTATCCATCCTATTTTCCAGTTTTCGGGAACACAATCTCCATTTAAATACCTTTCGAAAAGATATGCTAGCATTTTGTTTAATTTTTTCGAATTGCATTTCAGTAGTTCGGCTGGTATACCTTCTGGCCCAGGTGCTTTTTTGTTTTTCATGTTATTTACTGCCTTTTCTACTAATTTTGTAGACACCGTGATTGGTTGGCCTTCTATTTGATATGGAACTGGTGATTGTACTAAGTATTCTTGTCTATCTTCTGTTAATTCTTTTTGTAGTGATCCTCCATGCCTTTATGCTAATTAATGGTAATGTTGTCCTTTGCGTGTTTTCATTTCTTAATGTTTTTATAAATTTCCACGCTTCAGATGATCTTGTTCCTCCTAAATACATTTCAATCTCTGAGCATTTCTTTTTCCAACTTCTGTTCTTTTCTTCCAAGATCATTCTTTTAAATATTGCTAGCTCCCGCTTATAATTTTCTCTGTCTTGTTGTGACTTTGACGAGATCCAGTTTTATATAATTTTTGTTTAAGGTCTTTCTGGTTTTCCAGTTCGTCATTCCATGTTATGTTATTTTGTTTCTTTTTTTATCAGTTTCCATTTTCCTAACGCTTCCTCTGCTGCTCCTGTAATAGCTGTTATAATATGTTGGTAAAGATCATCTGTATTGTCAGGTTTGTAGGCTTCATCAAGTTTTTGTTCTAATCTCTTCTTGTACAGTTCTCGTATGCTTTCTTGTTCCAGTAGCTCTATTTTATATTTTGTTGCATTTATTTGTTTCTCTGTATCGCTGGGTTTGCCCAGTTTGTCTTTATATTGTAGTTGGTTGGAATTGCTATTTTGCGTTCACCAAATAGTGATCAGAACCACATTCTTTTCCCCTGAATACTCTGGTATCTTGAGCTGTCAGCTTTGTTTCTTGTTTAATGATAATATAATCTATTATTGATCGGAGTTGTCGTGTATCCTGGTGCCAAGTATATTTGTGGATGTCTTTGTGATTGAAGAACCCATTCAAAATTTTTAATTTATAGTCCTCACACAACTGTATAAGCCTTTGTCCATTGTCATTTACTGTATCCTCTCCAAAACTTCCGACTACATGATTTTTCAATTTTCTTCCGGTTCTTCCGTTCATATCACCCATCATTATTATTTCTCTTTGATCTCCTAAGGAACTTATAGCGTCATTTAATGTTGTAAAATGATTATCTTTATCTAAAATGGGAGCGTCTTCACTTAGCCCGTACACTCCGATTATAGTTAGTCTATTTCCTTTGTGGTTTATATTTACAGTTACAATATTCTCATTTACAGATTCCCATTGTGATATTTTATTTTTATATTTTTATTTATTAATATTGATACCTCTGCGAGAGCGTTCATATTTGGGTACTCCACTGAAAATGTGTATAAAATTCCCTACTTCTTCTATTCCTTTACCCTTTCTCTTTGTTTCTGTTAGGACCACTACATCTGCTTTCATTCGCTCTAGTTCTTTAGCAATGTCCTCCAGTTTTCCTCTCATTCCACGAATATTCCATGTTCCAAAATTCATAACCTTTTCGCGCATATTTTGTCGTTTCAAGTTTCCGTCCGAGTTCCGAGGCTTGGCTTTGGGATTTTTTTGCGTTTTTTACAGTTTTGCGAGTACAGGGTGGCAGGCCCATATGCCTCAACAGCACTCACTAAGCTACTCAATCCACCTAGTGAAATGCTGCAGGCGGAGTTTAATTTTGTTTACACTCTATATTAATCCGTAAATAATTTTAGAAAAAGTATTAATTTTTTTTAGATTTTCTGTTATACTCTGTTACAAACTATAAAGAACGTAAAACACATTTGTTAGTCCGCGTATATCTTTCAAACTGAAAACTAAAATGCAAAAATAGTTTCTTTTCTTGTGAAATAAACGGTAAAACCCTTTTAAATTTCATAACTGTCAATAAGGCATTTAAACATAAATTAGTTTTTAAATCCCATTGAAGTGCCGCCGTCAAAACACCTTAGTTTACAATAGAGCTTTTAGCCAGCAATAAGAGGGAACCCAGACGTTCTTAACCCTCCAGGTATTTTATAGAAAGTTGTAAAATTTAACTTCGATTTTGGAAATATTTACTAATCGAAACTATAATTTAGGGAATTATAAAATGCTTCGAATTAACGAAAAATGAAGATTATAAGCTGTTCTTCTGCGGAGTATAGCCTTATATACATCTATAATGTGTCCAATTTCGCTAAAATCGGTTAAATCGTATTAAATTTTTTTTTTTAATTTTTACTAAACTAAAATAAAAATCTAAAAGTTGCACGATCAAAGTATCTTATTACAACCAACCTATACCTATTGTCTAAAGATGATTACGATATTCCTCTGCGACTGAGTCACTATGCTTAAGGCCTTTATAGTAAAATATAATTTTTATTTTTTTTGTGGGGCGCACCACTTAGAATCAATTGAAAAAACATATAAGGGAGTGTACCCGGGTATGAGACGGGTTTTGTTTATGAGCCAAATTTTTTTACTGGTTAAATAAAGTCGGGTGTTCTATTCATTGTTGGAAAGGTAATGAAAATACACAAATTTTATCCGCAGAAAGTTTTGTGATTCCATTAACATGCTAAATTTTATGAACAATTTTTTAACCATCATTTTTTTGACAAGAAAAAAATTTGTATCTAGGTATGAGACACCTACAAAAATACATTAAAAATTGTAAAATATAAAGTGAAAACCTCATATTTATTTCAAATTTTTTTTTTTGTTTTCCATAATTTTTATTTATCAATTTCCTCTTCATAATCGTCACAATGTTTGCATTTGTAGATGCTTGTACACATGTTTGCACACTTCATAAGAATTGGGTGGTGGTAATATGCTGTGTCTCATATTCGGACAATGACAACATTTTAATAATTTAAAAAAAAAATTGTTTTCCAACCACATTTTGGCCTAATTCAATATTGTATCGTAAAATATAAGAAAAACACTAAATGCTATACATTACACTTTCCTTTTTTAATTGATTTACATGAAAAAAACAACACTTTAAAAAAAATCAAAAACTTTTTCCCCATGCTATTTCACATACGATGTTTGCAGGTGATATAAGCAATGCGTCGATTTATTTCACTCTTAGAACAAAAACTGACTGATGATCAAAGAAATATTTGACTGTATTCAGATCGGCCATATTAACATTCCATAATGAAAATAATTGACTGTCTCATATCTGGAGCCCGTCTCATACCCGGGAACACTCTCCTATTATATAAAAGAATGTAAGGCTTCTAAAAAATTATTTCATAATTTGGCCCAAATAATACCATACATAAAAAATATTTTTAATTTGTTTTTACTGGATAATGAAATCTTATACGACTGTTATTTTGTCCAGCGATACTATAACACACTCAAATTTTATGAAAATCGATTAAGCAGTTCCTGAGTAAAAAAAATTAAATTTTTTAGTATTTTTTATTTTCTCGAAAACAGGCTGAGTAAAAAATCTGAGATTATCACGGTCTTATGTTAGTACTTTATAAGTACCTTACGTACCCCAAAGTAGCGTTTAAATATTGCCCCGGCAATTTTGACACGCTTATAAGCATATGCCCTTTTAAAGTTATTTTAAAAGATTACGCAAAACTTATTTTTTATAATAAGCTTTACCTTGCTTTTTAATGTCCTCACGTCCCGCCATTTCGTCTTGCATTGGTGGGAAATCACACATGCACACACACGCGCACCCGCACACACACTCACACACACACACACACACACACATATATATATACATAGCTATATCCTTTTTTCTTTTGAGCCCACGTTCCACTTCTTTTATAAGATTAATTTTCTCCTTATGCTTAAACTTTTTAATTTTCGTTTACACTCTATATTAATACGTAAATAATTTTAGAAAAAGTATTAAATTTTTTTAGATTTTCTGTTATACTCTGTTACAAACTATAAAGAACGTAAAACACATTTGTTAGTCCGCGTATATTTTTCAAACTGAAAACTAAAATGCAAAAATAGTTTCTTTTCTTGTGAAATAAACGGTAAAAGCCCTTTAAAATTCATAACTGTCAATAAAGCATTTAAACATAAATTAGTTTTTAAATCCCATTGAAGTGCCGCCGTCAAAACACCTTAGTTTACAATAGAGCTTTTAGCCAGCAATAAGAGGAACCCAGACGTTCTTAACCCTCCAGGTATTTTATAGAAAGTTGTAAAATTTAACTTCGATTTTGGAAATATTTACTAATCGAAACTATAATTTAGGAATTATAAAATGCTTCGAATTAACGAAAAATGAAGATTATAAGCTGTTCTTCTGCGGAGTATAGCCTTATATACATCTATAATGTGTCCAATTTCGCTAAAATCGGTTAAATCGTATTAAATTTTTTTTTTTAATTTTTACTAAACTAAAATAAAAATCTAAAAGTTGCACGATCAAAGTATCTTATTACAACCAACCTATACCTATTGTCTAAAGATGATTACGATATTCCTCTGCGACTGAGTCACTATGCTTAAGGCCTTTATAGTAAAATATAATTTTATTTTTTGTGGGCGCACCACTTAGAATCAATTGAAAAAAATATAAGGAGTGTACCCGGGTATGAGACGGGTTTTGTTTATGAGCCAAATTTTTTTACTGGTTAAATAAAGTCGGGTGTTCTATTCATTGTTGGAAAGGTAATGAAAATACACAAATTTTATCCGCAGAAAGTTTTGTGATTCCATTAACATGCTAAATTTTATGAACAATTTTTAACCATCATTTTTTGACAAGAAAAAATTTGTATCTAGGTATGAGACACCTACAAAAATACATTAAAAAATTTTAAAATATAAAGTGAAAACCTCATATTTATTTCAAATTTTTAATTTTTTGTTTTCCATAATTTTTATTTATCAATTTCCTCTTCATAATCGTCACAATGTTTGCATTTGTAGATGCTTGTACACATGTTTGCACACTTCATAAGAATTGGGTGGTGGTAATATGCTGTGTCTCATATTCGGACAATGACAACATTATAATAATTTAAAAAAAAATTGTTTTCTAACCACATTTTGGCCTAATCTAATATTGTATCGTAAAATATAAAAAAAAACACTAAATGCTATACATTACACTTTTTTTTTAAATTGATTTACATGAAAAAAACAACACTTTAAAAAATCAAAACTTTTTCCCCATGCTATTTCACATACGATGTTTGCAGGTGATATAAGCAATGCGTCGATTCATTTCACTCTTAGCACAAAACTGACTGATGATCAAAGAAATATTTGACAGTATTCAGATCGGCCATATTAACATTCCATAATGAAAATAATTGACTGTCTCATATCTGGAGCCCGTCTTATACCCGGAACACTCCTATTATATAAAAGAATGTAAGGCTTCTAAAAATTATTTCATAATTTGGCCAAAATAATACCATACATAAAAAATATTTTTAATTTGTTTTACTGGATAATGAAATTTTATACAACTGTTATTTTGTCCTGCGATACTATAACACACTCAAATTTTATCAAAATCGATTAAGCCGTTCCTGAGTAAAAAAATTCAATTGTTTAGTATTTTTTATTTTCTCGAAAACAGGCTGAGTTAAAAATCTGAGATTTTCACGGTCTTGTATATAAAAATCTGAGATTTTCACGGTCTTGTATAGCATATGCCCTTTTAAAGTTATTTTAAAAAGATTACGCGAAAACTTATTTTTTTATAAGCTTTACCTTGCTTTTTTAATGTCCTCACGTCCTGCCATTTCGTCCTGCTTTGGTGGGAAATCACAAATGCACACACCACACACACACACACACACACACACACACACACACACACACACACACACACACACACACACACACACACACACACACACACACACACACACACACACACACACACACACACACACACACACACACACACACACACACACACACACACACACACACACACACACACACACACACACACACACACACAAACACACACACACATCAAATATTACACAAGAACCAACGATCTATCTAACAAATCTAACTGAACAACACAAAAATAGATAGAACTTAAATTTTCAATAAAACATTAAAATCATAAAATAATTAAACTGCATTAATTATGAAGTTTTAAATAAACTAGACACCGTCCTATTTCAAAATAAATTTGCCACTATGAAACTAAAAAAGCATCCAATGACCATTGTTATCGAACTATTTTGAAGTAAACACAAAAACATTTAAAATTACATTGCATTGTTAGTTAAAAATGTTTATTAGGATACTGCAATAATAAATTTTGAAATGTTTTTTTAATAGGCTAAAAAACAACCGCTCGCGTATTTACAGAGAATTTTAAATTAATGTACCCTATAAAAGCGTGAATATGGTAAAGCATCCAGCGAATGACCGATTTGTTTATCGAACTATTTTGATGTAAAACAACTTACAGTTAAAATGAGATATTATTTCTGTTTATGAATTAATGAAAAGATTATCGCAATTTGGTTATAAAGTTCAAGAATCGTTGAATGCCTCTATCCGATTCTCCTTCCAAGTTCTCCAGAAGTTTTGCTTATAACTTTCTAATTTTACCTGTCATTTTCTGAAATGGGTTTTATGTAAACAATACACATTTATTGTTCATTTCACAAAAATACATATTTTTCAATTCGTATTTGGATCGCAATTTACCACTTGTTTTGCGTAACAAATAATACGAAAAGATATACAGTAACCCTTCACCATTCGCAAGGGTTACGTTCCAGAAAAAACCTCTCAAATATCGAATTCTATGTTATGTCTATAATAATGTGAAAATGGAGTTACGTTCTGCGATGGTTGATATACGTGGTATATATTTACCGTGTAAGACCGAAGTCTGGTAAATTCGACATCTTCCAATGAATGGCAAGATTCACCAAGTCGCTTTATGTATGTCCGAAATATTTGCCAAATATGCACTGATAGCGAATGTCGAAATAATCATAATTCTAGACCCTTCTAATTGAAACAAAATGACAATTTGTATATTATAAAAAAACAATAGAGAAGCCTTAATAATACCATAAAATTAATCATATTATTAACTGAAAACAAACAATACACTCAAAAATCTAAAACAGTATTAATAATAAATGTACACCTAAGTAATTGTAATAAAACCTAAAACATAAAATAAATCAATGTAATTTGTATACATTTAACATTTAACAATCTTATTTGTTACAACAACTTAAACTGCTATGACATTCTATTAAAATTAGTTTCACTAATTTTTAAACTAATGTAAGACTGGTTTAAAACATCAAATACATTTTTAAATTGATAATTTTGATTGATAAAACTTTATAAGATTTTAGCACGACAAGAACATTGTGTTTTTTTTAAATATTACTAATTGGTTGCATCTGTTTCTAAATATTTAACAGAATTTGTTATTATTAATCATAATTGTAGTAATAAATTTTTACATTAATTTATAACGGTTAGCAATAGACAACTATTATATGAGAAGTATAAATTAAAGCTACATCATAAAAATTACAAATTGGCAGGAAAAAATAACAGGTGTACCTACTAAATACATATAAAAATTCAAAACTGATATTTTTAAATATATTAGTAAAATGGTTATTTTCTATAAAATGATGTAGATGGCGACCCCCATTTGGAATTTTTAACGTTCAAACATTTTCTAATGTTTAAGTAAAGATCCCAATATAAACACTTTCCGAAACCCCAAACAGGGCTACCTGCTTTTGGACCCTTCGTTAACAAAGAGAAGAGATTCCCGCTATCTTTGCGGACAACAGATACTTATGAAATCAAATTTCTAAATGTATAATTTTTCAATGCGGGAAAAAATCTTAGTATCATTCGTAAGTATGGAAAAACAAAAAATATTCCGAATTTTTGCGTGCAAAACCGCCTTTTAGGTCAAAATTTGCAAAAAAGGGTTAAATTTGCATAAAACTTGTTAAAACGTCTTAGAGAAATTATATCGAATCGTTTATATCTTTTTTTGTTTTTGAAACGTTTAAATAACGGCAGAAATAAGGTTTGCTTGAAAGTCGTCCCGACGCCACCCCCGTCGTCCCCCGCGGTTAAAAATGTGTCACAGAATGTATAAACCGACCCCCCATCGTACCCAGAAAGCGGATGTTGCTAAAAGTCCCCGTTCGAAAACTACATGGAAATACCGTTTTTGAAAAATTTCAAGGGGACGTTTGAGAACTCCCACAGCCAAAAATAAGCCGCAAATCGATCCCAAATTCCATTTTCAGCTGATCGACGAAGGTTATAGGAATATTATGTGAAATCGACAAATAAATATACGAATGTTTGATGCTTTTTTACTTTTTTCGGCTACCCCACGACTCGAAGGACCCCCGTGCCGTACACGCTTTTAAGCGTCGGAATTTCCCCTATCTTTTAGTTAAGGTTCCGGGAGCCGAAAGGGCATTTTCGATAAAGAAAATTGCACGAGAAGCTTCACGGATGCAGAAGATTTTAGGCCTAGATTTTATACTTTCGCTCGTAACTTGGCCAAAAGACGTCCACGAAAGCCGAAAAAGGTACGAAAATAAGCGCGAGGACGATCTCTATAAGATAGGGCCGATGGCGGCGGTCCTACGGCCCTTTTCGCTTCGGACCGAGTAAAAATCTAACAATTTCTCGGCCGTATTCTAGATAGTTTTCGTAAGGATACGCTTCCTTCTTAATAGAAAGGGAACCCGAAGGGCTACGAACCTCCGGTTTTTGCTGATCGACTTGGCTTCGAGGGAGGAAGATGGTGCAAAAAAAACCGCCTCGCTAGCTTGCACCCTTCGGCCGTGAGAGCTCGCCGAAAACGGTCACCCTTAGCGGCAGAAAATCGTCGCGTCTTTTCGTAAGCGAAACGCTTCCGGCTTAGTAGACGGCGAACGCTGAGGTCTATCGACTCGAGATTTTCGGGCGTCGATGTGCCTTCGAGGGCGAAAATATTGCAAAAAAACCCCCCGCTAACTCGCGCCCTTCGGCCGTGGGAGCTCCTCGAACGCGGCGAAGGGGTTGCGCCGGAAAATCTCTCGTAACTCGCGAACGAAAAGAGATATCGGAAAGGGGATGGTCGCGTGCACGTCCTCGAAGGTGGGCGCGTATAACGTTCTTCGTCTCGACGTCGCATCTCTTACCGAGAAGGCGGGACACCGTCCTAAAGAAAAAAGACGCCTAAACGAAAACGAAAAAGGGGCCGTAGCTCGAAATTTTTCCCCGCTTCTAGGCGTCGAAATTTTCGAGGAGATGGATCTCTCGATTTTAGGGGTAGCGTCTCGCTTCTCGAAGGTAGGTCGTCGCTCTCGTTCGCGAGTAAATCGAGAAAACGATAGGGTCGAAAATGGTTTTTGGCAAAACGACGCCGAAGGAGGTTTAAGCTGCCATATTTGATTCCGACAAAAGTTGCGGCGTCCAAAACGAAGGCTTTGGCAAAGTTTAATCGAAATCGTCAGTGCCGTTTGGCCGTAAAGTTCGAAAAGGTAGTTTAGGCGGCTTGTTTTTTCTAGATATATAATATAATATAATTAGAAGTTTCCGCTTCGCGGCTAACTTCTAGGCAAAATCGCGTTGCATTTTGCTAAACGCTATCGCGTTTAAGGCCTTCGGCTCCTAGAAATTCAAAATTTGTTGGTATTTTTTGATAAACGCTATCGTGTTTAAGACCTTCGGCTTCTAGTAAAATTCAAAATCTGTCAGTGTTTGTTGACATTTTGATTCTTTTAAAGTCAGTACTTCTAGGCAAAATCGCTTTGCGATTTTGCTGCATTATTGTTACATCGATTCATTGTCATTCAATGTGAACTTGTTGCCGCTTCGCGGATATCTTCTAAGCAAAATCGTTTTCGATTTTGCTACATTTATTGATACCATCGATTTATTGTCATTCAATGTGAACTTGTTTGCCGCTCCGCGGCTATCTCCTAAACAAAATCGCTTCGCGTTTTGCTGCATTTTATTGTTAGCATCGATTCATTTCATTCAATGTGAACTTGTTTGCCGCTCCGCATACTTCTAAGCAAAATCGCTTTCGATTTGATGCATTTTTTTGATACCATCGATTTATTTTATTCAATTAATTATTTCGTCATTTATCTAAACAAATTTTGCTTCGCGTTTTTGTTGCATTTTTTAGTTAGCATCGATTCATTGTTTAAAAACAAAAGGTTGTTTGGATCCAGGTAACTTTAAGTCAAAATCGCTTCAAGATTTTTCTCTTTGTTTCGTTATAGCATTTTAAAATTTAATTAGTTTTTAAAATTTAATTATATTTTTTTATTAATAAAAAAACTATGGAGCAATTTATTTTGTTTCTAACTTTTAAGAGCGTTCAAAAAATTCAGAAATTTTAACCAATTTAATTTAAATAAAAAGAATTAAGTTTGTGATCTTATTACAGTTTTAAGTCTCAAAACCGCTCGGTCTACGCAAATCTGACCGTTTTATCTCTTGTAGTTAAGATATTAGCAATCAAAATTTAAAACAAGTCCGTTTTATAAAGATTTTTAGGTCTTCGTGCTTTGCTTTTCAAAATTTAACTTTTCCAGCACAAAATAATGCCTTGTATTCGAGTATAAAATTGTATTTTTGTTGCATAACTGTTAAACACGGCGTGAACAATAATATTTTTTAAGAAAACCATTTTTAACTCATTATTGGAGAGTATTTTCGATACATAATTTAATGGGAATAATTATTTGTTGTCATAGTAATAAATATTAATCGACGTTATAAAGTTGCAAGCAGGCGATTGAAGATGCTAATTTAAACAAATACGTACGAAACTTTAAAAATTAATGATTAATCGATTTTGTGCACTTCGTAATCACATTTGTTAAAACTAATTTACAAACATGTAATATTTAGTAACATTTTCTAGTAAGTATTCTAATAGTTTTAATATTAATCCCATTAACAAACTGCGTTGTATGATTATAATTAATTTCGTGCATCTGACAGTTCTAAACATCAAATTTAAAAATTTCAAAACTCGGGGCGATCCGTCAATTCCTTTAAAATCGAATATCTCGAGAACCCTTAACCAATTTACAAAACTTTTTTACATGAATCTGGAAGATCTCATGACACTTTCGTTCGCTTTATGTTGGGGTCTATCTTCAACCCCTAAGCCGGTATGCTGCATCAAACATACCTATTTCAGAAATTCCGTCTAATTATTTTAGAGGCTTCTAAGGGCCGAACGCCTAATGAATATATTTTTTAAATTAACAGTAAGAAGCGCTCTTTTTGGGCTTTCTAGCGAATATAAATTAACCCTTTTAAAAATTCCAAGTCTTAGATATGACGATGGGAAGAATTAGAAATGTTGTATTTGGTGAATTAAAATGATGTCTTCGTAGCGTAAAACGATCGCTTTCAAAGGTGTTGGTAAAAATTTGGCGGAGCCCTACGCAGCCCTAATGTCCTGAAAGATGACTATTAGCATCTAAAAGACCGCTCTTTCTATCTGCGCAAACCCCACTTTTCTATTGTTATTAGTTTCGGAGATATTAGCAATCAAAGGTACATCAAAATGCATAATTTGTATAATAATAAATTTCCTTTATCTGCAGTCAAACGTCAAATTTAGAAAATTTTATAAACCCGGGCGCAATCCGTCAATTCCTTTAAAATCGAATATCTCGAGAACCCCTTAACGGATTTACAAAATTTTTTTTTACGTGAATCTGAAAGATCTCATGACACTTTCGTTCGCTTTATGTTGAGGTCTATCTTCAACCCCTAAGCCGGTATGCTGCGTCGAACATAGCCCTATTTCAGAATTTCCGCCTAATTATTTAGAGGCTTCTAAGGGCCGAACGCCTAAAGGATTTTTTTTTTAAATTCCAGTAAGAAGCGCTCTTTTTTGGACTTTCCAACGAATAGAAATTCAACCCCTTTTAAAAATTCCAAGTCTTAGATATGACGATGGGAAGAATTAGAAATGTTGTATTTGGTGAATTAAATTGATGTCTTTCGTAGCGTAAAAACGATTGCTTTCAAAGGTGTTGGTAAAACTATCGAGCCGGAGCCCTACGCAGACCTAATGTCCTCAAAAATGAATATTAGCATCTAAAAAGACCGCTCTTTCTACCTGCGCAAACCCCAATGTTCTATCGTTTTTAGTTTCGGAGATATTAGCTATCAAAAACACCAAAAAGCCTTTTTAAGATTTTTGCGGAGCCCCAGGGCTCTGCCCCATTAAAATTTAACTTTCCTACGTAAAATAACGCGTTCTATTCAATTTAAATATTTTAGCGCTTGCGCTACCGTTTTCGAGTAATTGAGTTGAAATTTTTGCGCACGGTAGGGCCTTCAGGGCCGTATTCTAAAACCAAAAATAAGGTCTGATAGGGCAGCTTTGATTGGTTCCAGATGGCATTTTTAATTGGGTACGGAAATGGCCGAAATCGCATTTGAAAAAGGGGTAAAATTTTTGCGCAGAAACGGTTCTTTGGAGGCGGATATCTCGGCCCCGATAGAGAATGCGGCGCACAAAAACAAAACGTGTGCCTTTAATGGGCATACACATATCCAAAATTCAACCCTACTCCTCTCCAGGACGATCGCGGAAGAAAATCAAATAACTAAAATAGTGCCCCTAAACCCCTCAACCCCCTCAAAACTTGTCATTAATTTGCCACTTTACAAATTTGAAGGTCTAGGTCCAAAACGTGGACGCTATCGCGAAAGCTTAGAAGTTAGTTTTTATAAGTATATAACTAGCAAAATTCGCTTCGCGAATTATGCCGACAAAATCGCTACGCGATTTTGTTTTGAACCGCAGTGGACGCGTATTAGAAACGCTGCGCGTTTAGTGCCTTCGGCGTCTAGCACGACTTATGTTTCAATAAAGTACTCGATTTTCTTTTGTTTTGTTTAAGAATAGTCAAAATCGGTTTATAAATAACGACGATATAGTCAAAAACATTTTGAGTGGTTAAAATTAATAGTTGATAAGAAACGCAAAATGACATAAAATGATCAATATCGGTAGAAAAATAAACAGAGCATTCCTAAATGGCATTTTCGACCGTATAATTTATTCACATATGGTACGGATGTAATCAAAAGCCCTAAAAAAAAAAAAAATTTAGTGCCCAATGAAGATGGCACAAAATAAATATGAGACTGTTTTAGCCATGATTTGGCATTCAGTCGAACCTCGATAAGTCGAAGGGACACCAAAGTAATTAATTAATAGTAATTAATTAATAAAATCGCTACGCGATTTTGTTTTGAACCGCAGTGGACGCGTATTAGAAACGCTGCGCGTTTAGTGCCTTCGGCGTCTAGCACGACTTATGTTTCAATAAAGTACTCGATTTTCTTTTGTTTTGTTTAAGAATAGTCAAAATCGGTTTATAAATAACGATATAGTCAAAAAACATTTTGAGTGGTTAAAATTAATAGTTGATATTAAACGCGAAAAGACAAAAAATGATCAATATCGGTAGAAAAATAAACAGAGCTTTCCTAAATGGCATTTTCGACCGTATAATTTATTCACAGATGGTACGGATGTAATCAAAAGCCCTAAAAAAAACAAAAATGCAGTGCCCAATGAAGATGGCACCAAAATAAATATGAGACTGTTTTAGCCATGATTTGGCATTCAGTCAAACCTCGATAAGTCGAAGTCGAAGGGACACCAAAGTAATTCGAATTATCAATAATTCGAGTTATTAAAAAGTCAGTTACACACTTACATCTTCTTCTTCTTCTTTATCTTCGCCTTTAATGCAATTGTTCCAACTGCTCCCTTATCGGGGTAGGCGTGTTCTTAAGGGGTATTCTCTTCTATTATAAACTATTTCCGGAGGTATGTCATAATCACATTGAAGCTTCAGGAAGACCTATTCCAGGTACTTTTGGCCTGCCTGGTCTTCTTTTACGTTCATCTATTGCCAAAACTCGGTGCACTATGTGGTTCTGATTTTGACGTTGAACATGTCCATACCACTTCAATTGAGATTCATCCATAAAATCCTTAATTGATTGAACACTTAATGAACCTCGAATATGTTCATTACGTACATGATCTTTCTTCGTGACACCCACACACCATCGTAGCATTCTCATCTCTGCCACGTGCATCTGTTGATTGTGTTTAGCCAGTCTCGCCCATGTTTTTGCACTGTATGCCAAAGCAGGCCTAACGACTGTTTTATAAATCTTGCCTTTTAATCGTATAGACATATTTTTGTCGCACAACACACCAGAGACCGATCTCCACTTCATCCAACCAACATTAATACGATGTTTTACATCCGAGTCAGCTGTTCCCTCATCATTTATAATAGACCCCAAGTATTTAAACTCATGGGTCATTGGTAGTGGTTCACCCTCTAAAAATATTGTACGTGCTGGACCAATTTGTTCAGAGAAGTTTACACACTTACGTATAAGTATATATATATATATATATATATCATTCATTTTTAGCTCCTATCATTAAAGTCACTCTTTCCTTACTGCGTTTCCCACCGTAACACTTTTCATTTAAAAAAGTCAAAGTTTTATCCGGTAAGCATTTAAAAAACAAAGCAGTTTAATCGGCGTTAATAATATTGATATGTTCATACTCTTGCAGTAATGGTGTTAAAACTTTATGCCTCCAAAGTTCACAATCGTTTTCAGACACTTTTGCACTTTAACCACATATTACATTTTGAATGACGAGGTTCCTTTTTTTGAAATTCTCCAGCCAACCCTGACTTGCTTTGAAATTATCATAATGTAATAGGCGCGCGAACTCTTCTAATTTTTCTAACAGTACAGGTCCCGAAATCGGAATATTTTTATTACGTGCATACCTAAACCATTCAATCATAGCTTTCTCCAGATTGGAAAAGAGGCACTTTTAGCCTTTTTCTAGAAGGGTGGTCATTTTTATCTTCAGCAGCTACAATTAAGTCAGTGGTTTTAAAATGGTTGATAAAGTCTTTGCGGAAATACCAAAGTCTTTGGCTATATTCTTTTTCTTTTGAGCCCACGTTCCACTTCTTTTATAAGATTAATTTTCTCCCTTATGCTTAAACTTTTTAATTTTTGTTTATATATATATATATCCGCTTTATAGCGTTCTTCTACGCCCTGCGGTTCCCATCTGCCATCGCCTTTTATCGTTACAGTCGTTAGGTGTTAGATTTCTTTCCGACATGGCTTTTTCAATGCCACTTATCCACGTAGTCCTTGGTCTTCCTCTCTTTCTGTTTTTCTTGGTGACCACTGTATAACCTGTTTCGGCAATCTTTCCCCTCCCATTCTTTGTACGTGTCCATACCAACATAATTGTTTTGTTTGATGTCTTCTGTTATTGAACTTTTGATGTCCATGATCTCTTTTATTCTTTTGTTTCAACTCTATTCCTGATATCCCGTTGATCGCCGCCAGAAGTCCATTTCTAATGCATGTAATTTGTTTTCTGTATTTTTATTTATTTGCCACGCTTCGCATCCGTATAGCGTTATGCTCCCAAACACTAAATTATATATTTGTTTCTTTCTTTCTTTCGTTACGCGTCTGCTCCATAAAACAGAGTTTAAGCATCCGATTACTTTTCTTCCTTTTGCTATTCGGCATTCAACTTCCTTCTCAGTTCTTCCACTGTTAATTATTTTAGTGCCCAGGTAGGTGTATTCTTCACATGCTTTAATTCTCTTCCATCATTCAGTATTAGGTCTTCAGGCGGTGCACCGACACATAGGTAGTTGGTCTTGTCGAAGTTGACTTTAATCCCCATTTATCGTATTCGTCTAATAGCTTCCTGCTCATATACTCCAAATCCTCCCATCCTGCGCCACCACCACCTGGTCGTCTGCAAAGTGAATGTATAGAGTTGTGTCATCATTTAGTTGGATTCCCATTCCCGGCATTTGTTTCTCCATTGTTGTAGAGTATAGTTGAGGTATATATTAAATAAAGTTGGTGATATCGAGCAACCTTGCCTAAGGCCCTTCGTCACCTCAAACGTATTCGATATTTTGTTGCCGATTTTACTCTAGATACTGATTTACTGTACAATTGTTTTATGGCCTGGATTACAGTACTATTTATTGTGGATTTTTTTAGTATTTGCCATAGTTTACGGATGGGTACATTGTCATAGGCTTTGGTTAGATCTACGAACATCAAATGAACTTCTCTGCCTGTTGGCAGTTTTTTCTATTATTTGTGTTATACAGAAGATATTATCCATGCAGGAACGACCTGCTCTAAATTTCTTGCTGTTCAATTTCCGAGGTATTGTAATCTTCTTCTATGAAATACTTCAATATTTTCCATATATTCGGCTAAATGTACTGGTTACAGTTATGCATCTATAGTTCTCGCATTTATTCTTTTGTACTTTTTTATGGATTGGTGTTATCCATCCTATTTTCCAGTTTTCGGGAACACAATCTCCATTTAAATACCTTTCGAAAAGATATGCTAGCATTTTGTTTAATTTTTTCGAATTGCATTTCAGTAGTTCGGCTGGTATACCTTCTGGCCCAGGTGCTTTTTTGTTTTTCATGTTATTTACTGCCTTTTCTACTAATTTTGTAGACACCGTGATTGGTTGGCCTTCTATTTGATATGGAACTGGTGATTGTACTAAGTATTCTTGTCTATCTTCTGTTAATTCTTTTTTGTAGTGATCCTCCCATGCCTTTATGCTAATTAATGGTAATGTTGTCCTTTGCGTGTTTTCATTTCTTAATGTTTTTATAAATTTCCACGCTTCAGATGATCTTGTTCCTCCTAAATACATTTCAATCTCTGAGCATTTCTTTTCCCAACTTCTGTTCTTTTCTTCCAAGATCATTCTTTAAATATTGCTAGCTCCCGCTTATAATTTTCTCTGTCTTGTTGTGACTTTGACGAGATCCAGTTTTTTTATAATTTTTTTTTAAGGTCTTTCTGGTTTTCCAGTTCGTCATTCCATGTTATGTTATTTTGTTTCTTTTTTTTTCAGTTTCCATTTTCCTAACGCTTCCTCTGCTGCTCCTGTAATAGCTGTTATAATATGTTGGTAAAGATCATCTGTATTGTCAGGTTTGTAGGCTTCATCAAGTTTTTTTTCTAATCTCTTCTTGTACAGTTCTCGTATGCTTTCTTGTTCCAGTAGCTCTATTTTATATTTTGTTGCATTTATTTGTTTCTCTGTATCGCTGGGTTTGCCCAGTTTGTCTTTATATTGTAGTTGGTTGGAATTGCTATTTTGCGTTCACCAAAAGTGATCAGAACCACATTCTTTTCCCTGAATACTCTGGTATCTTGAGCTGTCAGCTTTGTTTCTTGTTTAATGATAATATAATCTATTATTGATCGGAGTTGTCGTGTATCCTGGTGCCAAGTATATTTGTGGATGTCTTTGTGATTGAAGAACCCATTCAAAATTTTTTAAATTTTTAGTCCTCACACAACTGTATAAGCCTTTGTCCATTGTCATTTACTGTATTTCCCCCAAAACTTCCGACTACATGATTTTTCAATTTTCTTCCGGTTCTTCCGTTCATATCACCCATCATTATTATTTCTCTTTGATCTCCTAAGGAACTTATAGCGTCATTTAATGTTGTAAAATGATTATCTTTATCTAAAATGGGAGCGTCTTCACTTAGCCCGTACACCGATTATAGTTAGTCTATTTCCTTTGTGGTTTATATTTACAGTTACAATATTCTCATTTACAGATTCCCATTGTGATATTTTATTTTTATATTTTTATTTATTAATATTGATACCTCTGCGAGAGCGTTCATATTTGGGTACTCCACTGAAAATGTGTATAAAATTCCTACTTCTTCTATTCCTTTACCCTTTCTCTTTGTTTCTGTTAGGACCACTACATCTGCTTTCATTCGCTCTAGTTCTTTAGCAATGTCCTCCAGTTTTCCTCTCATTCCACGAATATTCCATGTTCCAAAATTCATAACCTTTTGCCCTATTTTTGTTTTAGTTTCTCCGAGTTCGAGGCTTGGCTTTGGGATTTTTGCGTTTTTACAGTTTTAGTACAGGGTGGCAGGCCCATATGCCTCAACAGCACTCACTGCTACTCAATCCACCTAGTGAAATGCTGCAGGCGGAGTTTAATTTTGTTTACACTCTATATTAATCCGTAAATAATTTTAGAAAAAGTATTAATTTTTTTTAGATTTTCTGTTATACTCTGTTACAAACTATAAAGAACGTAAAACACATTTGTTAGTCCGCGTATATCTTTCAAACTGAAAACTAAAATGCAAAAATAGTTTCTTTTCTTGTGAAATAAACGGTAAAACCCTTTTAAATTTCATAACTGTCAATAAGGCATTTAAACATAAATTAGTTTTTAAATCCCATTGAAGTGCCGCCGTCAAAACACCTTAGTTTACAATAGAGCTTTTAGCCAGCAATAAGAGGGAACCCAGACGTTCTTAACCCTCCAGGTATTTTATAGAAAGTTGTAAAATTTAACTTCGATTTTGGAAATATTTACTAATCGAAACTATAATTTAGGAATTATAAAATGCTTCGAATTAACGAAAATGAAGATTATAAGCTGTTCTTCTGCGGAGTATAGCCTTATATACATCTATAATGTGTCCAATTTCGCTAAAATCGGTTAAATCGTATTAAATTTTTTTTTTATTTATTACTAAACTAAAATAAAAATCTAAAAGTTGCACGATCAATGTATCTTATTACAACCAACCAACCTATTGTCGAAAGATGATTACGATATTCCTCTGCGACTGAGTCACTATGCTTAAGGCCTTTATAGTAAAATATAATTTTTATTTTTTGTGGGGCGTACCACTTAGAATCAATTGAAAAATATATAAGGAAGTGTACCCGGGTATAAGACGGGTTTTGTTTATGATCCAAATTTTTTTACTGGTTAAATAAAGTCGGGTGTTCTATTCACTGTTGGAAAGGTAATGAAAATACACAACTTTTATCCGCAGAAAGTTTTGTGATTCCATTAACATGCTAAATTTTATGAACAATTTTCTAACCATCATTTTTTTGACAAGAAAAGATTTGTATCTAGGTATGAGACACTTACAAAAATACATTAAAAATTGTAAAATATAAACTGAAAACCTCATATTTATTTCAAATTTTTAATTTTTTATGTTTTCCATAATTTTTATTTATCAATTTCCTCTTCATAATCGTCGCAATGTTTGCATGTGTAGATGCTTGTACACATGTTTGCGCACTTCAAAAGAATTGGGTGGTGGTAATATGCTGTGTCTCATATTCGGACAATGACAACATTTTAATAATTTAAAAAAAAAATTGTTTTCCAACCACATTTTGGCCTAATTCAATATTGTATCGTAAAATATAAGAAAAACACTAAATGCTATACATTACACTTTCCTTTTTTAATTGATTTACATGAAAAAAACAACACTTTAAAAAAAATCAAAAACTTTTTCCCCATGCTATTTCACATACGATGTTTGCAGGTGATATAAGCAATGCGTCGATTTATTTCACTCTTAGAACAAAAAATGACTGATGATCAAAGAAATATTTGACTGTATTCAGATCGGCCATATTAACATTCCATAATGAAAATAATTGACTGTCTCATATCTGGAGCCCGTCTCATACCCGGGAACACTCTCCTATTATATAAAAGAATGTAAGGCTTCTAAAAAATTATTTCATAATTTGGCCCAAATAATACCATACATAAAAAAATATTTTTTAATTTGTTTTTACTGGATAATGAAATCTTATACGACTGTTATTTTGTCCAGCGATACTATAACACACTCAAATTTTATCAAAATCGATTAAGCAGTTCCTGAGTAAAAAAAATTAAATTTTTTAGTATTTTTATTTTCTCGAAAACAGGCTGAGTAAAAATCTGAGATTATCACGGTCTTATGTTAGTACTTTATAAGTACCTTACGTACCCCAAAGTAGCGTTTAAATATTGCCCCGGCAATTTTGACACGCTTATAAGCATATGCCCTTTTAAAGTTATTTTAAAAGATTACGCAAAAAATTATTTTTTATAATAAGCTTTACCTTGCTTTTTAATGTCCTCACGTCCCGCCATTTCGTCCTGCATTGGTGGAAATCACACATGCACACACGCGCACCCGCACACACACCACACACACACACACACACACACACACACATATATATACATAGCTATATCCTTTTTCTTTTGAGCCCACGTTCCACTTCTTTTATAAGATTAATTTTCTCCCCTTTTGCTTAAACTTTTTAATTTTCGTTTACACTCTATATTAATACGTAAATAATTTTAGAAAAGTATTAAATTTTTTAGATTTTCTGTTATACTCTGTTACAAACTATAAAGAACGTAAAACACATTTGTTAGTCCGCGTATATTTTTCAAACTGAAAACTAAAATGCAAAAATAGTTTCTTTTCTTGTGAAATAAACGGTAAAACCCCCTTTTAAAAATTTATAACTGTCAATAAAGCATTTAAACATAAATTAGTTTTAAATCCCATTGAAGTGCCGCCGTCAAAACACCTTAGTTTACAATAGAGCTTTTAGCCAGCAATAAGAGGGAACCCAGACGTTCTTAACCCTCCAGGTATTTTATAGAAAGTTGTAAAATTTAACTTCGATTTTGGAAATATTTACTAATCGAAACTATAATTTAGGGAATTATAAAATGCTTCGAATTAACGAAAAATGAAGATTATAAGCTGTTCTTCTGCGGAGTATAGCCTTATATACATCTATAATGTGTCCAATTTCGCTAAAATCGGTTAAATCGTATTAAATTTTTTTTTTATTTATTACTAAACTAAAATAAAAATCTAAAAGTTGCACGATCAATGTATCTTATTACAACCAACCTATACCTATTGTCGAAAGATGATTACGATATTCCTCTGCGACTGAGTCACTATGCTTAAGGCCTTTATAGTAAAATATAATTTTTATTTTTTGTGGGGGGCACCACTTAGAATCAATTGAAAAATATATAAGGAGTGTACCGGGTATGAGACGGGTTTTGTTTATGAGCCAAATTTTTTACTGGTTAAATAAAGTCGGTGTTCTATTCATTGTTGGAAAGGTAATGAAAATACACAAATTTTATCCGCAGAAAGTTTTGTGATTCCATTAACATGCTAAATTTTATGAACAATTTTTAACCATCATTTTTTGACAAGAAAAAATTTGTATCTAGGTATGAGACACCTACAAAAATACATTAAAATTGTAAAATATAAAGTGAAAACCTCATATTTATTTCAAATTTTTAATTTTTATGTTTTCCATAATTTTTATTTATCAATTTCCTCTTCATAATCGTCACAATGTTTGCATTTGTAGATGCTTGTACACATGTTTGCACACTTCATAAGAATTGGGTGGTGGTAATATGCTGTGTCTCATATTCGGACAATGACAACATTATAATAATTTAAAAAAATTGTTTTCTAACCACATTTTGGCCTAATCTAATATTGTATCGTAAAATATAAAAAAACACTAAATGCTATACATTACACTTTTTTAAATTGATTTACATGAAAAAACAACACTTTAAAAAATCAAAAACTTTTTCCCCATGCTATTTCACATACGATGTTTGCAGGTGATATAAGCAATGCGTCGATTCATTTCACTCTTAGCACAAAACTGACTGATGATCAAAGAAATATTTGACAGTATTCAGATCGGCCATATTAACATTCCATAATGAAAATAATTGACTGTCTCATATCTGGAGCCCGTCTTATACCCGGGAACACTCCTATTATATAAAAGAATGTAAGGCTTCTAAAAATTATTTCATAATTTGGCCAAAATAATACCATACATAAAAAATATTTTTAATTTGTTTTACTGGATAATGAAATTTTATACAACTGTTATTTTGTCCTGCGATACTATAACACACTCAAATTTTATCAAAATCGATTAAGCGTTCCTGAGTAAAAAATTCAATTGTTTAGTATTTTTTATTTTCTCGAAAACAGGCTGAGTTAAAAATCTGAGATTTTCACGGTCTTGTATATAAAAATCTGAGATTTTCACGGTCTTGTATAGCATATGCCCTTTTAAAGTTATTTTAAAAAGATTACGCGAAAACTTATTTTTTTATAAGCTTTACCTTGCTTTTTTAATGTCCTCACGTCCTGCCATTTCGTCCTGCTTTGGTGGGAAATCACAAATGCACACACACGCGCACCCGCACACACACTCACACACACACACACACACACACACACACACACACACACACACACACACACACACACACACACACACACACACACACACACACACACACACACACACACACACACACACACGCACACACGCACACGCACACGCACACACACACACACACACACACACACACACACACACACACACACACACACACACACACACACACACACACACACACATATATATACACAGCGCACCGATCTTCTGAACATAAGTTTTCTAACTGAACAGACAAAAAAAAATAGATGTTGAGGAACCCCTTAAATTTTGCCTCTCTAAAACGTCATAAAATTTAAACTGCATTTATTATGGTTTTTAAACTCAAATCTAGTATCTACCGTCCTTTTCTTAACACATAAATCGCCACTGATGGAAACTAAACAAAGCGTTCCTACCTGCTTATTGAAATCTCAATTTTTGACAGCTACCAATAAAACATGTTTATGATTTTCTTACATTGCATTGTTAGTTAAAATGTTTATTAGGATACTGCAATAATAAATTTTGAAATGTTTTATAATAGGCTAAGAAACAACCGCTCGCGTATTTACAGAGAATTTTAAATTAATGTACCCTATAAAAGCGTGAATATGGTAAAGCATCCAGCGAATGACCGATTTGTTGTATCGAGAGCTATTTTGATGTAAAAACAGACGTTACAGTTAAAATGAGATATTATTTCTGTTTATGAATTAATGAAAAGATTATCGCAATTTGGTTATAAAGTTCAAGGATCGTTTGGAATGCCTCTATCCGATTCTCGCTTCACAGAGGTTCTCCAGAAGTTTTGGCTTATAACTTTCTAATTTTACCTGTCATTTTCTGAAATGGGTTTTATGTAAACAATACACATTTATTGTTCATTTCACAAAAAATACATATTTTTCAATTCGTATTTGGATCGCAATTTACCACTTGTTTTGCGTAACAAATAATACGAAAAGATATACAGTAACCCTTCACCATTCGCAAGGGTTACGTTCCAGAAAAAACCTCGCAAATATCGAATTATGTTATGTCTATAATAATGTGAAAATGGGAGAGGGTTACGTTCTGCGATGGTTGATATACGTGGTATATATGTTACCGTGTAAGACCGAAGTCTGGTAAATGTCGACATCTTCCAATGAATGGCAAGATTCACCAAGTCGCTTTATGTATGTCCGAAATATTTGCCAAATATGCACTGATAGCGAATGTCGAAATAATCATAATTCTAGACCCTTCTAATTGAAACAAAATGACAATTTGTATATTATAAAAAAACAATAGAAGAAGCCTTAAGTAATACCATAAAATTAATCATATTATTGAACTGAAAACAAACAATACACTCAAAAATCTAAAACAGTATTAATAATAAATGTACACCTAAGTAATTGTAATAAAACCTAAAACATAAAATAAATCAATGTAATTTGTATACATTTAACATTTAACAATCTTATTTGTTACAACAACTTAAACTGCTATGACATTCTATTAAAATTAGTTTCACTAATTTTTAAACTAATGTAAGACTGGTTTAAAACATCAAATACATTTTTAAATTGATAATTTTGATTGATAAAACTTTATAAGATTTTAGCACGACAAGAACATTGTGTTTTTTTTAAATATTACTAATTGGTTGCATCTGTTTCTAAATATTTAACAGAATTTGTTATTATTAATCATAATTGTAGTAATAAATTTTTACATTAATTTATAACGGTTAGCAATAGACAACTTTTATATGAGAAGTATAAATTAAAGCTACATCATAAAAATTACAAATTGGCAGGAAAAAATAACAGGTGTACCTACTAAATACATATAAAAATTCAAAACTGATATTTTTAAATATATTAGTAAAATGGTTATTTTCTATAAAATGATGTAGATGGCGACCCTATTTGGAATTTTTAACGTTCAAACATTTTCTAATGTTTAAGTAAAGATCCCAATATAAACACTTTCCGAAACAAGCAGGGCTACCTGCTTTTGGACCCTTCGTTAACAAAGAGAAGAGATTCCCGCTATCTTTGCGGACAACAGATACTTATGAAATCAAATTTCTAAATGAATAATTTTTTCAATGCGGGAAAAAATCTTAGTATCATTCGTAAGTATGGAAAAACAAAAAATATTCCGAATTTTTGCGTGCAAAACCGCCTTTTAGGTCAAAATTTGCAAAAAAGGGTTAAATTTGCATAAAACTTGTTAAAACGTCTTAGAGAAATTATATCGAATCGTTTATATCTTTTTTTGTTTTTGAAACGTTTAAATAACGGCAGAAATAAGGTTTGCTTGAAAGTCGTCCCGACGCCACCCCCGTCGTCCCCCGCGGTTAAAAATGTGTCACAGAATGTATAAACCGACCCCCCATCGTACCCAGAAAGCGGATGTTGCTAAAAGTCCCCGTTCGAAAACTACATGGAAATACCGTTTTTTGAAAAATTTCAAGGGGACGTTTGAGAACTCCCGTACAGCCAAAGTAAGCCGCAAATTTTCAATGCCCGATCGATAAAAACCAATAGGTTTTTGAGAAAAATATGTGGAGATGGCATTTTGGATACCATCTAAGTTTTCAAATTTTTTGTCACAAAGAAAGTGTTGTAGCGATCGAAATAAATGAAAATCCGATGGGGCAAGGTCGGGCGAGTATGGTGGGTGAGGCAGTACTTCCCACCCCAATTCATTAATTTTTTCTAGGGTTCGTTTTGCACAGTGCGGTCTTGCATTATCATGGTGCAGAATAACGCCTTTTCTATTGACGATAGCTGGATACTTTTCAATTAAAGCTTGATTAACTCGATCTAATTGTTCACAGTAAAGGTCTGCATTAACAGTTTGTCCAGATTTTAACACTTCAAAATGAACTATTCCGCGAATACTCCACCAAACACACAAAAGCGCTTTTTTGGGGTGTAAACCTGGTTTTGCAGTACTTCGTGGCGGTTCATTTGGAGAAAGCCATTGCCTTTTTCGTTTCGGATTGTCATAAAAGACCCATTTTTCATCTCCAGTAATCAAGCGATCAAAAAACGATTCTGTAGTGTGCCGCTGAAGCAATAAGTTGCATGTGTTCGATCGGTTAGATTTGTTCTCCTCAGACAAATTATGCGGAACCCAAACACCTGCTCTGTTTACTTTACCAATCTGCTGTAAATGTTCTTGGATAATGGACCAAGGTTGGTTAAGCGTGTTTGACAGTTCCTCGATTGTCTGACAGGGATTTGCTTCCACTTCTGCCCTTAAAACATCATTGTCTAAAATTGTTGGTCTTCCTGATCGATAAGAGTCAGACAGATCAAAATTACCAGATCTGAACTTGGAAAACCACCTTTGGCATTTACGAATGTCTAATGCACTTGGATAAACATCGCAAAACGTTTTTGGTAGCAATTGTGGCATTACTACCCTTGCGAAACTCAAAAAGCATACAATGTCGAATATGTACCTCTTCTGGTATTTGGCTGGCCATTTCACCCAAACTTACAAATATAAAATAAGATTTAAGTTTTTACAAGCTAACAAGTCACTTTAAACATAAAATTTCTTTGGAACGACTTTGAAGTCCTAAACAGCTGAAAAATGGTTAACAAATATTGACATGCGCAAAAACGACATTACTTTCCGGTCCCCCTGATATTATTTAATGAATGTAATCAACCTAACCAAAATAGAAAATTAAAAAAAGGAATAAATGGAATGTCGTTTAAAAAATTATAACGTTTTGGAATGTTATTGGGAATTTTTGTAAAATATTCTAAAGTAATGAAAATAATGATATAAAAGATGGCTTCTACAAATAAACTTCTTCCTATTTCAAATAATTAGAAAAATGTGGATAGGTACGAATCTGAATGGGTACGTAGTTAGAAAATAGAATGCATTTCCAATAACGTTAAAAATAATTTTTAAAATTAACAAAGAGTAGATACCTATAGCTTTAGCAACGGTAAATAAGGGTGACAAAGGGTCTACGCACAACGACTTGTTATTCAAATTCGTCATAAGCGTGCTTATAATTTTCACATCAGAAAAATCAATTTTATCAATTTACTTACATATAACTACGTTCTCTTGTAGTCGAAGTACTTTTGGATCACTTTTTCTCATTTCCTTTAACGATTGTTTAGTGTTAAATTTAATTCGTATAAAAAAAATGCGAGCTAAAATACCCCCTTTTACGGAAACGGCATAAGAGAGCAACCATCTTGTACAGCGTATTCGGAATAATCTTTCGAGAATGTATACAAAACTGGACGTTCGTTAATTTTTTTAAAAAGAACCGTAAGAGATATCGACGTCGGTTTTGCGTCATTAGACGCGTCCTGAATGGACGCTTCTAAATCACCATTAGACCAAAACGCTATCTCTTATCGTACGGCTCTAAGGCGCTTTCGAATGTGAATTTTTTACGTAAAAGTTGGCGTCGTTTTTGCTAAAAAATGCGCTACCGACGTAATTCAAAGCGTCGCGATGACGGGAATTTTGGTATCGAATTCGAAATCTTAAGCGCTTTTGGGACGACAAAGCAAAAGTCTATAAGAGCACGCGTTCAAAAGTTAGGGGCGATTTTTATTTTCCAAAAAAATTTCTCAGAATTTTTGCGCTCCTGTGGAGGCGCCGGGGACGCTCCGACGTCGTTTTGACATGCAGGACTCTTGTTGGGCAGACATCAGATTGAAGTCCATTGGGGGTCTCGTCGCTCCCGGACGTTTCCCAGGACCCGTTATAGGGCTCCAAAGGACGATTTTTTGTGGGCACAACGCCCCGACGGAGTAAAAAAATCGTAGTTTCGGAACGAATGGGAGTATCGAAACGCGGTTTTCGGTATCGGAAAGGCCATGAAAGCACGCAAATTTTGTTATCGGGGTGCGAGGCCGTATTTTGCGAAACGGCGCCGCTACGCCCTCCAAAGCGAACGCTCGAAAATGCAACTCGAGAAAAGGGCCGTAGCTCAAAATTTTCCAACAAGACCACCCCTTTTTTTTGTTTTTAATCGATAGCCCGTTTAATTTGAGGGGTACCTCCTCGCTTGTTGAAAGTAGGTCGTCGCTTTAGTTTTCGAGAAAATCGAAAGAGAAGGCGCAAAAATGCGATTTCGAAAATCGTTTTTTGCCAAAAAGGCCGATTTAGAGAATACCGTGGGCATAGGGGACGCCGCCAAAAGGCGTCGATCAGTATTCCGAAACTTTTCAGAAAATTTGAAAAAAATCCTTAGCGGCGTTTTCGAATTATCGGGAAAAGACAGGTTTACGAAGCTTGTTTTTTTAGAGGTTGTAGTGCTCACAAGGGGCTCTACAGAGAAGGGGTTCTGCCACCGATGAATTTTCAAAAAGTAAAAAAAAAGGTATCCACGTGGTACTAAAAAGGGCTTCTTTGCGGCGGAGCTACCGCGAGAGATACAATTAATACAAAAAATGATGTAATGTCCAAAAGACAAATGTTCACAAAAGGTACAAAATAATACAAAATTCTTATGGCAAAACCGGTCAACACTGCACCACGATGTAGAATGCGGGTTCCGGGTGCGTTCCTTCCGGGGCGCGTCTTCTTTACCGACCGGCTAGGGGTGGTAAAAATAATCGTTATGTGGCCCTCGATGAGAGGGAGCTATGAGTCTTACATACTCCCCCTTTAAATTAGACCTGGCGTCCTCGCGGTTAATTTAACCTCTGGGTGGCATCCTTACGCGGGCGTCCACGTCCGCGTGGTACCTGGACGGGCACCTCGGTGGTGTTCAAAGCCTTGGGTGGGCGTCCTCGGCGTCGTATCGGCTTTACAGGGGTCTGGTCGACACTTGGTGCTGGTGTGAGGGCGCTGACATGAAACGTTCCCACGCTCTGTGTTGGGTTAGCTACGGTCGCTAACACGTACGACGTCGGCGATACTCGGCGTAAAATAACGTACGGGCCATCCCGTTTTGGTGCCAACTTCTTTGAGTAGGACTTCGAGGCGTCACTCACAACGTGAAGTTCTACGTAGACATGCTGCCCTTCTTCGTAGCGCGGGGCATCGCGGAGACGTTGGTCGGCGTACTTTTTGTTTCAGTCCTGTTGCTTCTCCCGGTTTATATGGGCGTCCCGCAGGGTGGTTGTCATACGTTGGAGGTACGGTATAATCTCCCCTACAAAATTCTCGCTCGGATTGACAATCCGCAAGTCTCTGCAGGTTTCCAATGGGCTACGGAGTTCTCGGCCGTAGGTCAGGTAAGCTGGGGTATACCCTGTGGTTTTGTGCTTGGCGGTGTTCATCGCAAACCGAATAGAAGGCAGGACGTCGTCCCACTTTGTGTGATCTTGTTCACACGCAATAGCGAGTTGCGTTTTTAATTCACGATTTCGGCGCTCCTCGGGGTTGGAGGCCGGGTGATACACAGGTATCAAACTCTGGTGAATTCCTAGCGAGTAAGCGACTTGCTGCATCACTTGGCTAACGAATTGCACCCCGTTGTCGGAAATGATCCTCCGCGGGCATCCATGGCGTAGGATAACTTCGTCGATCAGGCACCTGGAGCAGTTCTCCGCAGTGGCACGGCTCAAGGAAACAACTCCATGTATTTTGTTGCTGTGTCTTCTACGGCAAACACCCACTTGTTTCCATTCGCAGTTTCGGGTAGGGGACCAAAAAGGTCCATCGCAAGCGTTTCGAAGCGCTGTGCTTGAACTGGGGTCTGGATCAAACCCGCTGGTTTTAGGTTGGTTGGTTTGTATCGCAAACGCTCCGTACATTTCTTTAGATGTTCCGCTACCGTAAGCAGTCGGCTGGCGTATTCTACCGGTCGTTGCTCTTCAGCCTCCCCCCTGGAGTAAACATGCACCTAATGAATACGCGCTGGCGTCTGTCTTTAAAACGAAGGGTTGCGTCGGGTCGGCCTGCCTCAGAATTGGTGCGGTCGTCAGCGACGTCTTCAGGTTTTCATAGGCGTCGACTTCGGGTTGCTCCCATTTCCACGGAGCGTTGTTCCGGGTTAGGGCACAGAGGGGTTGTGCGATCCTGGCAAAGTCCGGAACGAATCGGCGAAACCATGAGGCGGTTTGCAAGAAGCTTTTCACTTCTTTTGGGTTTCTCGGCATAGGCCTGGCGGAAATCGCAGCCACTTTGGCGGGGTCAGGTTGTAGTCCACTTGGGGTTATGATGTGTCCGAGGTACTTCACCTCCGAACAAGCAAAGGAACGTTTATTTCGGTTTACCTTTAGTTTAAATCGTTCTAGCTGTAAGAAAACTTTTCGTAAATCTTCAAGGTGGGTCTTGAAGTCCGGGGATAGAATGATTAAGTCGTCAAGGTAGGCCAGAAGGATAACCTCTGGCAAAGTTGTGCGTAATTTATCCATCAGCCTTTGGAATGTTGCGGGAGCATTGCGCAGACCAAAACTCATGCGATTGAAGCGGTACGTCCCGAATGGCGTGATAAAAGCGGTTTTATCGCGGTCTTCCTTTCGCACGGCAACCTGGTGGTATCCAGATTGTAGGTCGAGGGTCGTCATAAAGAGAGACCTGTATGTCGCGTGCAGCAGGTCGTCTATCCTCGGTAGCGGATAACGATCTGGAACTGTAATTGAATTTAGGCGCCGGTAGTCCACACACAGTCGAGCGTTGCCGTCGGTTTTCTGCAACAGCACAACGGGCGCTGCATACGGCGAATCGCATTCCTCGATGATCTTTAGGTCCAACAGACGGTTAACTTCGGCCCGTAACACCTGCGTCTTGGGCGGACTAAGTCTGTATGGTGGTAGTGCAATTGGAACATCGGACGTTAAGGAGATGCAGTGTTCTGCAAACGGTGATGAATCCGTTGGTGGACTGAACTGCGTGGATACCTTCTCCAATAGCGCATCCAGCTGGTTCTTTTCCATAGGGGATAAGCACGTTGCTTCTCCGGGGGTCAGTGCAACCGTTTCGATCGTGGGTTGACCGGCGTCGTCGCTCAAGGCGTTGACGAAACGAAATACTTGGGGATCGTCTTCGAAGCGCCAGGTATTGTGTTTTAAGTTAATTTGCATACCTGAGAGTCGAATGAAGTCCACTCCCAACAATGTGGTGGGTCGTCCAAAATTGGGGACGTCGTAGAAATGTGTCACGAAAGTGCGTTCTTCCAAAACGACCGGCAGCTCGTAGTCTCTGACGACGTGCTGTTGTGGGATCCGTCTCCCAGCGTGACGCTACGACTTACTTCAACATAGGGTAATTTTCCGTTCGTAGGTGTTTACGTAGACGGTCTCCAACCACAGAGTTGGTAGAGCAGCTGTCTACATAAACGACTCCTCGAAGCTTAGCGATTTCTACACCCACGACTGGGCGGCTGTGGAGATCGTTGTTGTCATCGGCCATCTCCAGCATCATGAAGCTGACAGCATTCGTCGATGTGGTGCGGCGGTTGCTGGAGGACAATTTGAAACTATATGTCCGGGTTCCTGGCAACCGAAACATATGATTGCGGGTCGTGGAGGGTCAACCACCTCGGCAGTTGGAGTGTCCGTCCGTGCCCGAGTTTGCGCGGCAAACTTGCGGCATTCCGCTTGCGCATGTCCAAAATTCCGGCAGAACTCACACTTTACGCGCACTTTGTTTGAGGGTTTGGGATCTTTGTTGTGGCTTGGGGGGAGGCATCTCGCGCTCGCGCACTAACATTGTGTCCTCTACCGACCGTGCTTTCGTGATGAGTTCTTCAAATGTTGTAAAAGAATCACGTGTAATGGCGCGGCGAATCCGTTTGTGTAACAGACCGTACACCATATCCAACTGGTACACTATTGGCAAATCGGGGTCTCTGGGTAAATGGGCCATCAAAGCACGTGCTTTGTTCACGAAAACGTCCGTTGGTTCTTTTTCTGTTTGTTCCCGCGAAAATAATGTGCGAAACACTTTGTGGGATGGCATAGTGCTGCCAAACGCATGCCGCAGACCATCCAGCGCATCTTTCCACGTGTTGCATGATATTTTTGCCCCTTTCCACCAAATAGCGGCTCCCTTGTCCAACAGCATAGCTAGTCCTTTTGTTGAATTTTCGTCCGACACGTTTGCGCATTCTTTATAGATTGTAATGGCGTCGATGAACGCGTCTACATCTTCGTCTTTTTCTCCCGCAAATCTGGAGTTGCACGCGGTAAATGTACCGGTGAGCGGGGATTCTACATTTAGGCGTTGGTTACTTGCGTTGCCCATCTGAGTTGTGATGCTCATGATTAGATTTTGCAGTTGATCGTTCGTCATCACGATCTGGTTGTTCATTGTTGCGATCTTTTGTTCTTTTTTGTAGCTTTTTTTGTACGACTTCTAGCTTCTCGGTTTTGGGACCTCAGCGAGTAACCTGACGCTGAAGCACGAGGCTGCTTAGTTGTCGACGTTGTAACGTTTCTTACCTCTCAATTTTCAAAGATGGCTCCACGAGTTGGGCGCCAATTTGTAGTGCTCACAAGGGGCTCTACAGAGAAGGGGTTCTGCCACCGATGAATTTTCAAAAAGTAAAAAAAAAGGTATCCACGTGGTACTAAAAAGGGCTTCTTTGCGGCGGAGCTACCGCGAGAGATACAATTAATACAAAAAATGATGTAATGTCCAAAAGACAAATGTTCACAAAAGGTACAAAATAATACAAAATTCTTATGGCAAAACCGGTCAACACTGCACCACGATGTAGAATGCGGGTTCCGGGTGCGTTCCTTCCGGGGCGCGTCTTCTTTACCGACCGGCTAGGGGTGGTAAAAATAATCGTTATGTGGCCCTCGATGAGAGGGAGCTATGAGTCTTACAAGGTTTAAATAATAAATAATAAATATAATAATTTTAGATGAGTGACTAGAGGTGCACGCTATTCCGAGGAAAGAGTTTAGGGTAAGACAGTTAGGCCTATAAACCTTTTTTTAAAACTCAAGTACACCAGCTCTTGTAAGCGGCAAAGAAAGCTTTGGATCCAGGCGCCAGGTAAACTGAAAACGTCTCTGTTTTATCTTGTTCTTTATTATTTATTTAATATTACAAGATATAGTTTTTTAATTTTACATTCACAAACCTTACTTGTTATGTTACTATTTACTAAGTGTTGCTAAGACCACTAGTATTTATTATTTTTGTTATATCCATCAGTAACTGGATATATTTAAATACACAACACGCCCCTTTTAACTCAACTGTAGTTTAACTACAGGGTGTCTTATTCTTTGAGATCTACGAAGACTCGATGTAATCTCTGATTTAGGTTCTAATTCTCTTCCATTTAAGTTCATATCAAAGCGAACAGAATCGTTGTATCTTTCTTTGATATGTATCGAATTTCTTCTATAATATTTGTTGCATATCGTCTTTACCAAATATGATCTAGGTTTTTCCAATGGTTTTATAATTATGGCGGGTTCACATTGTAAAGTTTTGATATTTTGTAATAATACTTTTTGACCACTGGTAAATGTCTGTTGTCTTTTAGCAGCATTTCTATCATACCATAACTTTTGTTTTTCTTGGTTTTTTAACATGGTTTGTTTAACATTATTATCTATTAACTTAGGTTCTGAAGCTTGATTAATTACAGGAATTTTTGTTCTCAACATTCTACTATTTAATATCTGAGCTGGAGAGCAACCAAGACCTGATACTGGTGAATTTCTATAATTTAACAAATATAACTCTAAATCTTGATTACTTTCACTAGCTTTTCTTAACATTGTTTTTGCTATATCTACTCCTTTTTCAGCTAAGCCATTACTTTTAGGGTAATGGGGGATAGAAGTCTGTATCTGAAAGTTCCATTGATTTGCAAACTTGTTCATCTCGTAACTACCAAATGGCATATTATCAGATATCACTATAGCAGGTATTCCATTTCTACTAAATATTTGTTTAAATTTATCAATAACTGCATTAGTATTTTTGCTCCCTAATTTCTCAATCTCTAACCACCTCGAGTAGTAATCATACAGTATTAAATAACTAGAACCAGCATGTTCGGCAATATCAACGCCTACCTTAAAAAATGGTATTTTTGGTATCTCATGACTGCAATGGTTCCTTTGTTTTTGATCTACTGTATTTCAAACATATATTACAATTTCCTATATAATTTTCAATTTCTGACATCATAGCCATCCAATATAAGTTATTTCGTGCCACTGCTTTAGTTTTTACTATTCCTAAATGAGTTTCGTGTAATATATTTAACATGTACTTCTTCAACGAAGATGGTACTATAAGTCTATCTTGATAGTAAACTAATCCATTTTCTACAAAAATATCATTTCGTAGTTTCCAATAATGTTTAATTTCTCCCTCTTCATTACATTTATTTGGCCAACCTTTATTATACCATTTTAATACTTGATTTAATATTTGATCATTCTCAGTAGCTTCTTGAAATTGTATAATTTTTTCTTCGCTCATTCCATATCTTCCAATGGTGAGTGCATGCACAACATCTTGCATTATCTCATCCTCGTTCTCTTTTTTATGTATTATATTTCTACTGAGTAAATCTGCTATATACATTTTACTTCCAGGTAAATAATTAAGTTCAAAATCATACATTAATAATGACAATCTTAGTCTACGTAACCTATTGTTTTTAATTTTATCTAAATCTTTTTACTATTGATATCAATGGTTGATGATCATTAAATATTTTAATTTTATGACCATAAATTAAATTATGAAATTTTTTACAAGCAAAACTAACAGAAAGCAATTCTTTCTCAATTTGAGCGTAATTACATTCAGTTTCTGACAAGGATCTTGAAGCAAAACTTATTGTTTTACCTTCTTGTAGTAAACAACATCCAATTGCATCTTTAGACGCATCACATTGTATCTCAATTTGTTTCTTAGGGTCAAATGAAGCTAAAATAGAAATTTCACAGACCATGTCCTTAATCTTATTTAATGCTTGTTCATGAGTATTTGTCCAAATCCATTCTATATTATTCTTTAACAATTGTCTTAATGGTGATATTATTTCAGATAGATTTGGTAAAAAATTTCTTAAAAAATTTATCATACCTAATATTTGCTGTAACTCTTTTTTATTTGTCGGTTGTTTTAAATTTTTAATGACTTCAATTCTTTCTTGATTTGGTTTCATACCTTGTTCATTAAAAACTAATCCAAAATATTTAATTTCTTTTACGAAATACTGTAACTTATTAGGATTAAATTTAATATTGTATTTTCTAGCTGTTTGTATTACTTTATCAAGAATCATTTTAATTCATCTTTAGTACTTGCATAACATAAAATATCATCAAAATAAACACTAACTCCTTGAATATTCCCAAAATCTTTTTGTGTTAATTTTTGAAATATTTCTGGAATAGATGTTATTCCAAACGGTGCTCTCAAGAACTTATACAATCCTAATGGTGTACTAAATATGCAAAGTTTACTTGACTCACTATCTAATCTTATTTGATGAAAACCATCTTTGAGGTCTAACACAGAAAAATATTTTTTATGTGCTAATTTAGTACTAATTTCTTCTAAAGTTGGAATTGGATAAAATTCTCTTAGTATATGTTTATTTAACTCAACCGGGTCTATACAAATTCTAAGTGATTTGTCTGGTTTTTCTACAATTACCATATTATGAACCCAATCTGCAGGTTCTTCTACAGGAACTATTATTTCTTTCTCCTTTAACATTTGTAATGTATTTATTACCGTATCTTTAATTTTAAGTGGTATTCTTCTAGGAGGAATGGCTTTTGGACTAGCCGTTTCTTTTATTTTAATTGTGCACTTATCCGGAAATGCCCCTAATCCTGTAAATACATCTTTATTCTCATTAATGAATTTTGTTCTTTCATTAATTTCTTCTGCGACAGTATCAATGCGTTTTAACAATCCTAATTCTATACATGTTTTGAGACCTAATATCGGTGTACAATTTACTAAATCAACTATTAGGAATTCTGCAATTGTTTCTACATTTCTTACTTGTACACTTGTTTTTAGCAAACCTTTTGGTGCTATTTTAAAACCTCCATAGCTTTCTAATTTCATGTCTACTTTTTTGACTAAATTATTCCATTTATATTTCTGTACATAATAGTTTGGTATTATATTTACTTGCGCTCCACTGTCTAATTTAAATTTAATAAATTTATTTTTAATTTTAACATATTTGTACCATTCTAATTTATTTATACAATTAATACCATTTATATAATTAATTGTGTTTACATTCAAATCATCTTTTATATTTTCTTCTATTACTTCATGAGCTTTTTTATTTAGCTGCTTATTTTCTTGGGTTTTACACATATTTGCAAAATGATTAGCTTTTTGACATTTATTACATGTTTTTCCTTTAGCCCAACACTTCTTATTGGGATGACTTTTACCACATCTTTGACATATTTTTCTATTTCTATAGTTACTACTCAATTTCTTAAAATTATTACCTACGTTACTTGTTTGTTTTTGAAGAGTCTGCTTTTTCATTTCATTTACTTGACGTTTCTCTTGTTCTATTACTTGCATGTTCTTCTCTGCTAATTCTACTGATTTACAAAAGGAAATTACTTTTCTAGAGTTATATCTTCTCTAAGTAGTCTTTCTTGAACACTTTTGAGTTTATACCCAACACAATTTGCACTTTTAGTAATTTTTCTTTTGTTCTCCAAACTCGCATGGTGTTACTAATGTTCTTAGATCTGCATAAAATCTTTCGAATGGTTCTTGCGGTTCTTGTTTTCTTGCAAAAACTTGTAGATTTCCATTATTGTATTTTTGTAGGAATACAATGTTTTCCTAGAACTTCTATAATACTATCAACGGTTTCTTCTTCTTCTTTAACAGTAGTTATTGTTCGGTATAATTTCAGACCTTCACTTCCCAATAAATTTTTTATTCTAGCTACTTGCACTTCTTTTGATTTTTTATTTGTTTCCGTAGCTGTAAAATATATTTTCACGTCTTGTTTGAATTGCTCAAAGTTTGTTTCTAAATTGCCGGTTATCTGAAGTATACTTGGCTTATTAAACTCCATTTTTAATTTAATACTCCAACAATAAAAAAAATTATTGTATTTTTTTTTAACGTTCTTCGAAACCTTTGTTTTCTTTTGCTTTACGTAAGTTCTTATTGTTAGTCTTTAACTGACTTTCGACTGCGCCATGTTTTATCTTGTTCTTTATTATTTATTTAATATTACAAGATATAGTTTTTTAATTTTACATTCACAAACCTTACTTGTTATGTTACTATTTACTAAGTGTTGCTAACAAGGGACCCTTTTTAGTGGTCCGTGGCATTACGCAACGAGACCTACACCATTCGATAGGGCATCAAAAACTACTCTAGAAACCGTTTTCAAATTTTGCGAAATGATTCGTGTTACGACAAGACAAGCCCCAGAAGTTTGTGTTAATCTATCAAAACTGGTGTACGCTTTTGTGCATTGCGAATTGCATTTTACATAATATGATCCGATGGACGAATGGAGAAGCATTCGCTCTCCAACTTTTTGCATTTTGTCGCTCCGGGTTCGAATCCTCTAGGGAGCAAAGCGATGTTTGCAATTTTTTTTGAAGGAGAATTGTTTATTGTTGATTATACAATAATTGGACTTCTTTTTAGACTAAAAATAGATCTATAAGCCGCACAATCCCCGGAAAATATGGAAACTAAATTAAAAAAATCCTAGTGGTAAAATATACAAGCAATCAGGTTAAGAGCATTGTATGAACAAAAGGTACACATAATAACATACCGTTGTTCTTAAAAAAACACTGGTCAAAGCAGTCTTCAAAAGACTGTTTTACAAAACTGAATTAATCACAACAATAATAGAATAAAAAAGCATTTCGTCCACACACTGCAAATCATTTTGGCAGTATTTGTACTTATTGGTAATACAACCCTGTTAACTTATTGGTAGGTACATTAATAGATTTTTAAAAATAATTTTAAAAGTTTACATATTTTCCGGAGATTTTTTGCTGTATATACCTATTTTTTGAAAAAAATACGTCTAATCCTTGTAAAAACGACAATAAACAATTCTCCTTCAAAAAAAATTGCAAACATCGCTTTGCTCCCTAGAGGATTCGAACCCGGAGCGACAAAATGCAAAAAGTTGGAGAGCGAATGCTTCTCCATTCGTCCATCGGATCATATTATGTAAAATGCAATTCGCAATGCACAAAAGCGTACACCAGTTTTGATAGATTAACAAAAACTTCTGGGGCTTGTCTTGTCGTAACACGAATCATTTCGCAAAATTTGAAAACGGTTTCTAGAGTAGTTTTTGATGCCCTATCGAATGGTGTAGGTCTCGTTGCGTAATGCCACGGACCACTAAAAAGGGTCCCTTGTAAGACCACTAGTATTTATTATTTTTATTATATCCATCAGTAACTGGATATATTTAAATACACAACAGTCTCCCTATACATACATATACCTATAACATTTTTTATAATTAAAGAAATAAGTTGTTTCATAAAATAATAAAAATTTTCTCTGGAATAACAAATAATTTGATTAAGTTAACGAAATATTGTTTCATCAAAAATTGTTTGAATCAGAGTTGTCATGGCTATCTATAAAATTATTTACTTGAAATACTTTTGATATTAACTTGTTAAATTTCAAGTTTGCACATTATAATTTGTGCCGATTGCACAGTTGGTTTTGAAATACACAAAATAACCTCGGACAGTAGAAGTTATAATACTCACAATGGATGTTTTTTTACATTTTATAACTATCTTGACCCAAAAAGTCTTTTAATCATAAAATACATAAATTGTTAGCAATATTAAACTGGCCCCTTATTTTTTTACTCTGTCTCTAAATTTAATAAATAGGGGAGAGTGTTGTACGAGTACAACACTCTCCCCTATTCGCCGGATTTTGAATTAAAATAAGGTTTTATGTCAATTTTTTTATTTATTAGCCTAAAAGTAATACAAATATTGCTTTAGCAGTAGTTAGCGCTTAACAATTAACAGTAGGGGGAAAGTGGCACGAAACTGCCAGTTTTAAAAAAAAGGATAAATAATATAGAAGGACATAAATAAATCAATTTTTTTTTTAAATCTGTAATTGTTCATGCATTTATGTACGTAATGTCATAAAACATTTTTCAAAATTAACGATATTTTTCGACTTCTAATCATTTATAAAAAATAAAATTTGGCTTTTCATAACCTATAGGTATTGAAACAGCCAACCCAATTTTGAAAAAGCCATGTTCTTATTACAAGATTAAAACTGCACATTAACGAAGATATTATTTAATAATAATCTTAAGCTATAATTTTAGATCTTATATAATTATAAAACGTTTTAAATAACGCAAACTCTCGATAAAATATTTACTTACATAAATCTAAGAAACTGTCAAAAAATTTGACGTTTGAGATCAATCATTGCAAAAATAATGCAATTTCCCTTTTACGCCACAGGATTTATATGCCCAACAATTACAATTTTGCATCGGTACCACTCTTGATTGCTGTTACTACAATTATTATTGCATTTTATGCAATTAAAAGGTGGCTTTTTCATTACACTGCAATCCGGCTATTTCAAAACATATTCTCTCAAGAAACAAAATCTCGAAAATTACTATGAAATCAAAGATTAGTCTACAAAATATATATGTTATTAGAAGGCCTAATATATCTATAAAATTATAGTGTAATCATATTATTATTAGTTTTGTACGTATAGGCGTTAGAAAACAAATAAACTGAACTCAAAACCTTACTTTTTGACGACAAAATCTTCAATACGTCGTATCGGCGCCGTTTATTGACGGTGAACGGTCAAATTTTTGTGGGGGATATCTGGCTAGTGTTGCTATCTTAAAATAATAATACATAAACAATTTGTATGAAAACTACCGCGTAATTGATAATGGCTGTTTCAAAACTTGGCTGTTTCATGCCACTTTCCC
The DNA here is from genome assembly GCA_036325965.1 of Sinopyrophorus schimmeli. Taxonomy (NCBI): domain Eukaryota; kingdom Metazoa; phylum Arthropoda; class Insecta; order Coleoptera; family Elateridae; genus Sinopyrophorus; species Sinopyrophorus schimmeli. Next base: position 180,286 of record JARFIZ010000188.1, read on the forward strand.
CCTACTTATTTTTGTAGGTATTATAATTTTTTAAATAAATCCCTTTTTTCAAAAACACTAAATATGTCCACAGGTACGACTTGTGAATGTACCTTTGGACAGCAGGAAATGTACCTGTGGACGGCAATGTACCTATGGACACATCATTTTTTCCTTGCATATAATTTTAGAAAAATCAATAAAAATTAAATAAAATTTCTTTATAAAGGAACTTTAACATTAAACAATCTATATATATATATATATATATATAAAATCAATGCCACTTTTCGTTGTAATTTTATAACTCAAGAACGGGCTCACCTATCCAAACCAAATGTTTAGGCTTTGTTCGGATTATTTAGTAGAAGGTTTATGTGAAGTTTGCACAAAATCGGTAAAGCGGTTCTTCATTTATCACATTTTTTGTAACAAATGAATTCAATAAATGGCGGACCATTTTGTTAATGGGGATTGTGCTCCGTATATCGGAAACGGCTATACCGATTTTGACGGGACTTGAATTAACAGGTAGAAGACAGTATCCTTGAGTAACATACGCTATATTTTATTTTGAAAAAAAATAGTTTTTACTTTGAAATCGCAATACCCGAGCGAAGCCGGGCGGGCCAGCTAGTTAATTATAATTTATTTATTCTTAACTGTATAAATACGCAAAATAAAAGTAAGATTAAAAAATGTGTCTTTTTGCATCATCATAGGGCCTCGCAAAATTTACTTCAGCACATCAAATTTTGGTCTTGCTACGCCTCTGCATTTCGGAGGAAGTCTTTCTTTTTTTTGACAAGTCCTTATTCTTTTTTTTTTCCTTCAGTTGTTATTTTATTTTCCACTTTTCTCGAATCTTCGTTTTTTATTTCATTTTTTTTCTGGCGAATCAGTTAAAATTCTACTATTTCCAGGTTTTTTTCCTTGTTGAATAACTTATCGAGGGCCTGCTTTTAAAAATGGGCGTACTGATTCTGGTGTTATTTTTCCATACTTACTACGAGGCACTGAGAAAAAGGAAATTAATTAATTGGTAACCAGTAATATGTTAATCAGTTAGAAATTTGAAAAAGTTTGTACTTGAGGACAGTTCATAGGTACAAATAAATTGGTGTCCACAGGTAAATACAAATCTAACAGAATAACCTAAAAAAGATAAAACCGGGATAATATACTGGTATACACTGTCCTATATCACTAAAAATCGAAGTTGAACAATATGCACAACGGTCTTACAAAAAATAGTTATCTATATTCTGAATATATTCATAAAAAAAAATAGAACGAAAATTAGATAAATACTTAGGCGGAAAGTGGCATGAAATAGCCAGTTTTAAAAAAAGGGATAAATAATATAAAAGGACATAAATAAATCAATTTTTTTTTTAAATCTGTAATTGTTCATGCATTTATGTACGTAATGTCATAAAACATTTTTCAAAATTAACGATATTTTTCGACTTCTAATCATTTATAAAAAAAATAATATTTGGCTTTTTCATAACCTATAGGTATTGAAACAGCCAACCCAAGTTTTGAAAAAACCATGTTCTTATTACAAGATTAAAACTGCACATTAACGAAGATATTATTTATTAATAATCTTAAGCTATAATTTTAGATCTTATATAATTATAAAACGTTTTAAATAACGCAAACTCTCGATAAAATATTTACTTACATAAATCTAAGAAACTGTCAAAAAATATGACGTTTGAGATCAATCATTGCAAAAACTTAAAAACGTTTTTAGCAAAAATAATGCAATTTCCCTTTTATGCCACAGGATTTATATGCCCAACCATTACAATTTTGCATCGGTACCACTCTTGATTGCTGTTACTACAATTATTATTGCATTTTATGCAATTAAAAGGTATGGTAAAAGGAATGGTAGCGGGTAGGTACTTTTCTCCCACTCCCAAGAGAAAAGAGACCTACTTCAGGGCCTGGCGACCCTGCCCACGCGAAGCACTTGATGCTCTCCACTTCCCTTTTTGGAGGCATCATGACCGACCCCAAAAATCCTAACCTACACTCTTCCCGTCCCTATCCATATCCCACTCACCAACCCGCCTGGCCAGCGTGGTGAGTTATGGCCAACACCTCCTAACAATGTCGACCTCAAAACAGAAATGGAACATACCCCAGGTGGGTAGGATGCGTAATCCGAAATTCCACACCGGAAGTCCGGGCTGCCTCGAGGATTCTGGGGGAGGCAAAAGATCGACATCCACAAGAAACAACCAAAGAAAGAAAAAACTCCACATAGCAACATATAACATCCAATCTATGGCGAAAGACGAAACCTTATACGAACTAGAGGAAGAGCTGGGAAAGGTGAAATGGGACATACTTGGCATCTCAGAAATTAAAAGAAGAGGAGAGGGCTGCATACATCTGAAATCAGGAAATGTCTTGTACTATAGAGGAAAAGAAGATGTAACTTATGGAGGAATAGGCTTCCTAATAAAAACAGATCTAAAAAGCGCAATTCAGGTATATAAAAGTATATCGGACAGAATTGCATACATACTAGTAGAGATGGATAAGAAAACCACCGTAAAGCTCATTCAGATATATGCCCCTACCTCCAGCAGTAGCGAAGAAGATCTGCAACTGTTCTACGATGACCTCACAACAGCAATAAGTGACATAACAGCGAAGCAGACAATAATACTAGGCGATTTTAACGCAAAACTGGGAAAAAAAGTCGAAGACTCTGAGAATAAACTAGGAAAATATGGTTATGGTATAAGAAACAGCAGAGGAGAAAGACTATTAGAATACCTAGAAGAACACAATCTCTTTGCAATAAATACCTTCTTCAAAAAAAAAGCCTCAAGAAAATGGACGTGGCTGTCACCTGATGGCAGGACTAAAAACGAAATCGACTACTTCATCTCCACCGATAGATCAATCTTTGAAGACGTAACGGCACTCAATAAATTTACCACAGGCAGTGACCACCGCATGCTAAGAGCCAAAATACGGCTGGACAAAAGAATACAGAGAAAGAAACAATACACAAAAAACACACGCATTGATGCATATGAACTAAGGCTAAGAGGAGAAAAATTCAGGAAAACCCTAAGAGAGAAAATAAATGAACAACAACTAATAAATAGAAAAGACGATCCTAACAAAATGTACAAAACTGTGAAAAACCAACTATATGACGCAGGATTGAAAGTGGCAAAAGGGAAAAAAACAAAGAAAAATAAGATAAATGATGACACTAAAAAATTAATGGAACAAAGAAGAAACCTCTTAGGACAAGGACGAAATAAAACAGCAGAGTATATACGGCTGAACAAAACAATAAAAAGGAAAGTCAAAGAAGACATTGGAAAGTATCATGAAGACCTAATCGAAAAGACCATCGAAAGAAACAGAGGTACCAAATGCCTACGACCGACGCTCGGGAACAATAAGATTATTAACATCCAGAACCAACAAGGCAGAGAAGAACGTAATCTGAATAAAATTACACAGATAATAGAGAACTACTACAAAGACCTATACAAGTCTCAGAAAACACCAGATAAAAACACAGAAGAAAATCTGAAAGGAAAAATACAAAACATAGGATCGGAAGAAATACCAAACATAGAACCGTACGAAATAGAAAAAGCCATAAGAGAACTAAAAAATAACAAGGCCCCTGGCGTGGACGAAATACTCCTAGAAATGTTGAAAGAAGGGAAAGACATTATCCTGACAACCCTATCCAGGCTATTTAACGAATACTTACATAGGAAATAAGAAAGGAATAAGAAAGGAAATAGAAGTGACATAAAAAATTATAGACCCATCTCCCTACTATCTCAGATATACAAGCTCTTCATAAGAATCATTAATAACAGATTGACAAATAAAATGGACAGATACCAACCAGTGGAACAAGCTGGATTTCGCAAGGGGTATAGTACGTCCGATCACTTGCTCACGATGAAAATACTAATAGAAAGAGCAAACGAATACCATCTTCCTCTATTCCTCGCCTTAGTAGATTACGAAAAGGCGTTTGATAGTGTAGAACTATGGGCAATAGAACAGGCCATGGACAATAGTAGAATAGATTCTAGATACAGACAACTTATACGCAACTTATATGAAAATACAGCTAGAACAGGAAATACAAACGAACCGCATCCCAATTAAAAGAGGGGTCCGACAGGGCGACGTAATCTCACCCAAGCTGTTTACACTGGTCTTGGAAGATGTATTTAGAACACTAGACTGGGCAAACATGGGAATAAACATCAATGGAAAGAGACTGAACCACCTTAGATTCGCTGACGATATAGTCCTTATCACCGACTCATTCGAAGAACTACAAAATATGATTAGCCAGCTAGAAAGAGCCTCAAACAAAGTCGGTTTAAAGATGAACATGCAAAAGACAAAAACAATGACAAACACCGATGAAGTCAGAAACATACAAACAAATGGGCACACAATTGAAAAAGTCAACGAATACATATATTTGGGACAGGTCGTGAAATTAAACAAAGAAAACCAACAAGCCGAAATAACGAGGCGTATAAGATTAGCATGGGCAGGGTTTGGAAAACTGGCATGGGTACTCAAGAACCCAAAAATACCACAACATATGAAGAGCAAAGTATTTAACCAATGTGTCTTACCAATACTCACTTACGGATGTCAAACCTGGACACTCACAAAGAAGACTATGGATAGAGTAGCAAAGGCACAGAGAGCTATGGAAAGATCCATGCTGGGTATACGACTGACCGACAGGAAAAGAAATACATGGATCCGCAGCAAAACTAAAGTGGAAGACGTCACCCAAAAAGTCGCCAAGCTGAAGTGGAGCTTTGCAGGTCATGTCATTAGGCAGCATGATAACAGATGGAACAACTTAATTCAATATTGGAGACCATACCTGGGACACCGAACCCGGGGAAGACCACAAATGAGATGGAGCGACGACCTGAAGAGAACAGCAGGTCTACACTGGAAAAGAGCTGCACAAGATAGAGACGGATGGAGACTGCTAGGAGAGGCCTATATCCAAAGCTGGATGAATGAGGGCTAAAGAAGAAAAGGTGGCTTTTTCATTACACTGCAGGCCGGTTATTTCAAAACATATTCTCTCAAGAGACAAAATCTCGAAAATTAATATGAAATCAAAGATTAGTCTACAAAATATATACGTTATTAGAAGGTCTAATATATCTATAAAATTATAGTGTAATCATATTATTATTAGTTTAGTACGTATAGGCGTTAGAAAACAAATAAACTGAACTCAAAACCTTACCATTTGACGACAAAATCTTCAATACGTCGTATCGGCGCCGTTTATTGACGGTGAACGGTCAAATTTTTGTGGGGGATATCTGGCTAGTGTTGCTATCTTAAAATAATAATACATGAACGATTTGTATGAAAACTACCGCGTAATTGATAATGGCTCTTTCAAAACTTGGCTGTTTCATGCCACTTTCCCCCTACTATTTTTGCCGAAAACTTTTAACAGTGTGTAGCAATTCACTCACTAAGAAAAACAAAATGGCAACACGTCAGTGTTGTTCAGGATCAAAAATACTTTAGGGATGCGTTTAATTCGTTGCGTTCTGGTTTTTATTTCTTAAGATATCAATGGTGTCCACAGGTAAAACCGTCTATAGGTACAACACTTCCCCTACATTAGTGCAATTATAACAATAAATTCAACATTGCCTTTACTACAACACAATCTCCTGAAAAATATGATAATTTATAATTTAAAATGCTACAAATAGTTATATAATACTTATATAAATTATTGTTATATAAATAACCCCAAACTGAACAAATATATACCGTAAGTCAAGTGCCCTTAAGTAGAATATTTTTGAGTTAAGTCCGATCCTCACCTAAACGATAGCAAACGTCATCTTTTAAAATTTCAAGGCCATTAAAATAGGCGTTTGTTTCTGTGATGGCCACTTCATTCGACCCAAATTTTTCACCGTCGAGCCATTTTTTCAGGTTTGGAAACAGAAAATAGTCTTGGAAGCTAGTCCATTCAAATGTTACAATTTTTAGGCCTTACCTTGCGTTTCTCAGAGGACGCAATTTTATTGTTGGGATGTGTAGAGAGGGTCACTAGAAGCTTAACTCCAAGTTTGTGGGGTTGCAACCCTTGTCCCGCGGCCGCCATATAAGAAAAGGGGTGCAAACTCCTTTTTTGCTATATCTCAGAAACTATCAATCTCCCAGGAAATTTGTAAAGACATAATTTGTGGCAAATCGAATTGTCTACAATTTTGTTTATATAACTTTTTACCATAAAATAAAAATTAAAAAAGTTATTAACAAAAATAAGAGAAAATTTCTGAACAAATTCTCTTTTTTGCTGTATAACTTTTTATTTTATGATGATTTGGCGCCTTTTTTATACCTGTATCAGGTTTAGGCGTTTTTCCCCGCTTGAAACTTTGTTGTGAATGTTGTAGTGTTTCAAAGATTCAAGGCACCTACAGTTTTACGTGGGTTGCGAACCACGGCAATTTCTAAGGAAATTTTTGAGCAGTTTTACTCTTGCCAGGTGCTCAGCCTTGCGAAGAGAAGAGGAGCGTGAAATTTTCGATGGTCGGCGCGGGGATTTTTATTTTATTATTTTACAATAAAATGACCTCATACCAATCTTGTAGATGGTCTTTTAACAAACATTTTTAGCTATCATTTTTTTTAATTTTATGTATTTATGGCGGTTTTCGAGCGCTTCAAAGTAGACCGGATTTTTACTAATCGTAACAATGGCGTGAAAACGAAACGTTAGCCTCACTTTTATATAAACTTTTTTTTTAGACAATGCGTTTGACATTTATTGAAACATTCCTATGTTATTACTTTCTTATTATTGACCCTTTTCCCCAACACCTATGAGGTAGAGTCTGGAGGCGCATTTTTCGTACGTGGTATCCCCAGTAGGCCTATTCCACGGAAAACTTCTAGGCGAGAAAATGTTGGGCATAATTATATATGTTAATAGTTATTTTCCAGCTATTCTTTTCTAATTTTTTTGGATGGTCCAGGCTGCGGTTCAGGATCAAATTCAGTATCAAAAATGAAGTTTCGGGGAATGACGGATGTTGAAATTGGAGTCATCGTTGGTAATTCATCTTCGAATTCATGTTCTTCCATTAATTTAGACATTTCCATCACGTTGCTGCAGGTTTCTCCAAAACAATTAAGGCACACTACAGAGCATTTCAGACCTGCTTTTCTGCAACCGCACATGCTTCCACAATTTCCTTTGCATCTGCAGAAAATCAATTTCATTAGATCGGGGGGTGCTGGAGGCTTGGAAGTTTGGATTGGCATCAAAATGTTTCCATGCTTTTTCCAGCCCCAATCTTCAGGATCACAGTGTTTTCCGAGCCACGACTGGACCTGGTGATACACTCGGAGACTGTGGAAACGGGCTGCATCTTGTGTTGGAGGAAGCGATGATAGACTGAATGTATTTTGGTCACTGTCTTGGCGAATCGTTTATATCTCATTACATCTCAGTTGTCCAGAGTATCCTTTTATTTCCACCGTATAAAGCTACGAAAAAACGTTCGCCAATGACAGTGAGTAAAGATGGATCGACTTTGTCACTGAGAAATAGCGCTGTACCGCTAGCTAACTCAAGATGTTTCTCCATTAGTTTTATGAATTTTAGTTTGCCTATGTTATAGGCTGCTGATGTTGTGTCACATCCTGAGAAAGCATGGAGAAACAGCAAATTCTCAGCAATGACATCTCCATATATAAAACCTGAAAGGCTATATAACTTCAGAAACAGTTTGTAAAATTGTTCATTGTCCACATCGTTTTTAGATTTTGCTCTAGCAAGCAAAGCTTTTACTCCTTTAGCTTTCACAGTTCTTACTTTAATGTCCCCAAAATTTTTTACAAATGAAACAATCACTCATGATGCACACTTAAAGAAAGTCAAAATGCTTATCACTGAATTAAAAATTCTGCCCACAAAACTCTTAATTGTACCTATGAAATTGAAAATACTATTCACAATATTGAACACGTCTATACGTGTCGAAACATGTAGCACAATTGATAGAATAAATAGGGGACGACGAAACAGCTAAAGTTTTCTGGTAAGAAAAGGATCAATAATAAATAAGTATTAACATAGGATTGTTGCAAGAAATGTCAAAAGCATTATATTAAAAAAAAAATTATCTAAAGGTAAGGCTGACGTTTCGTTTTCACGGGATTCTTACGAGTAGTAAAAATTCGGTCTAATTTGGAGCGCTCGAAAACCGCCATAAATGCATATAATTAAAAAAAATTATAACTAAAAATGTTTGTTAAAAGACCATCTACAAGATTGGTTGGAGGTCATTTTATTGTAAAATAATAAAATAAAAAGTTATAGAGCAAAAAAGAAAATTTGTTGAGAAATTTTCTCTTATTTTTGTTAATAACTTTTTTAATTTTTATTTAATGATAAAAAATTATATAAACAAAATTGTAGACAATTCGATTTGCCACAAATTATGTCTTTACAAATTTCCTGGGAGATTGATAGTTTCTGAGATATAGCAAAAAAGGAGTTTGCACCCCTTTTCTAATATGGCGGCCGCGGGACAAGGGTTGCAACCCCACAAACTTGGAGTTAAGCTTCTAGTGACCCTCCCTACACATCCCAACAATAAAATTTCGTCCTCTGAGAAACGCAAGGTATAATGTAACTTTTGAATGGACTAAGCTAAATCTGGAGAATATGGTGAATGGGGTTCGCCGCCTAATTTATAGATTTTTGCCCTGGTGACACACATGTGCAGGTAATTGATGTGAATGACACCGCGTGCATCCCAAAAAACTGTGGCTAAAACATTTTAGTTGACAGACCTAGCTTGGCCTTCTTTGGTGCACGTTCACCCGAAGAAACCCACTATCTTGATTGTCCCTTGGTCTATGGTTTGTTGTGATGAATCCATGTTTCGTCTACGGCAACGTAACACTCGTTCGAATTGCGACTGAACATCACTAAACACTTTTGAAGTTGTCACACGGTTGCGGTTATGGTCGAGTGTGAGCAATCACGGCACCTATCGCGCAAATAGCTTTTTCATTTCCAAATATTCATGTAAAATGTGATGCACCCGCTCAGTTGAGATGCTTACAGCGTCAGATATCTTATGCACTTTATTCTTCGATTGTCGAATATCATGCCATGGAATTTATCGACGGTTTCTGGCGTGACGACCCCTTTAGGGCGTCCTGAACGTTCGGCATCACTTGTGCTGGTACGACCACAACTGAACTTGGTAAACCACTTCTTAACCATTGAAATTGATAGTGAAGAGTCCCCATAATATTTATCAAGCCTTTTCTTGGTTTCGACAATGGTTTTTTTTTACGCAAAAAAACCTTGTTTAATCAGCACACGAAATTCATTTTTTTGCATTTTCATTAAATTTCACGCGGTTGTCTGCTTACAATGGCTGTCGAACACAAACTTAATGACGCACCTTGGTCAAACTTTGAAAGTAGTCTATTCATAGATGGCGGTTGACGAGAGCAGTGTTGCATTTAAAGTTACTGCGCGAGTCATTTAAAAAGTCACTGACTTATCAAACTGCCCTCGTACCTAGGGTTGATATGAGATCCGCAAAGAAAATATTTTAGAATGGGTCCTCGAACTACATAAGTTTAAGAGCCTATTCAGTACATAGCAAAATAATGCGAAATACTTATATTATGTAAATATTGTTATTCTTATACTTATTTAGGCAATAATTTAAATCGACTATTTGTGTCCATTAAAAAAAAAGAACCAGTACAAGAGAGTTTAATCGGTGACTGACATAATTTTAACATTGGATTTAAGTGTTCTAGGTTTATCTAACTTTACAAGTCGACCGTTGTTTGTTTGGTGAACCAATAAATAAATTTGAAGACATACAAATTGAATAATTATCATTTTTAAAGGTAATTTACATAATAGTAATCAGCTGCTCTATTAAATATGTGCTCGAGGCGTAAAGCAATATAAATCAAGAATTAATAATGTTAATGTAATATGCACGCCTATTGATTATTAGGTTTGTTTGTTTTATTAAAACCTCTAATTATTGTTTATATTAAAACAACATGTGTTTAGTGTTTAATTAAAATTTTATAGCATTTAAATTTTGGGGTTACTTTACGTTGCGTGCCATATTAGTCTTAAAACAATTAAAAAATACCAACTATACATTTCTATGTTATCCAATTGTCATTTGAAGCCCACAATGTGTTTTTTATTGGACAAACTTAACTAGAAAAGAACTTGAAACTTGAGTATTCTTGGGGTGGTTCTGGATACAAAGAGGAGCTCATTTTAAAGGCTTTTGTATAATCTGGAGTAATATTACAGATGCAGTTATCATTATTAGTTTTCAGTATGAAATAAATGGTTCGCAAACGATTACTTATCTTACGATTCAATTCACAAGGGCGAAAATACTTTAAAAACGATTTCATTTTATTTGCTTTTTATTTGTATTTGCAATAAAGAACATTGTGATTTTTATAATTTTTTTTGCAGCTTTTAATGTTTTCTTATTGTGGTAGAGAAGGTGACAATTGCTAAAAATTTCCAAGCTAAATTTTAATCTCGTTCTATTTCTTTTTGTTTGCTCCAAACACCGGTGTTAAGTTCCATATGTTTTAACGCTTGTCCCCTATTATTGACTAAATAATATCTTTCGCTATGTCATTGTATTTATTGACAATTTTCTCTTTACTTAAAAGGTCTTAAATTTTTGTCTGTTTGTGGCAACTTTAATATGGAATATTTCTAATGAAAAGAACCATTTTTTTTATAAAAACTGTTGAGTAGTTAATTTGACATTTTCATTTTAATTTAATTAAATATAAAGTATACTGTATTGCGAAAGAAATCCAAGCTTTATTTGCTTTTTATAACTTTTTTTAAATTTATTTTTATATATGTATAGAGTATTTCTTTTTATCAGAATATTATCGGCGCTGAAATCAAAGACACTAGTTTCATTTACAAAATTATATAAAAATTATTTTTAGCAATAGAAAATTTAGAGTAAAATCGATTTGTTGCATCGAAATCTATTTAAACCTCTAAAAAAACAAGCTTCGTAAACCTGTCTTTTCCCGATAATTCGAAAACGCGGCTAAGGATTTTTTTCAAATTTTCTGAAAAGTTTCGGAAAACTGATCGACGCCTTTTGGCGGCGTCCCCTATGCCCACGGTATTCTCTAAATCGGCCTTTTTGGCAAAAAACGATTTTCGAAATCGCATTTTTGCGCCTTCTCTTTCGATTTTCTCGAAAACTAAAGCGACGTCCTACTTTCAACAAACGAGGAGGTACCCCTCAAATTAAACGGGCTATCGATTAAAAACAAAAAAAAGGGGTGGTTTTGTTGGAAAATTTTGAGCTACGGCCCTTTTCTCGAGTTGCATTTTCGAGCGTTCGCTTTGGAGGGCGTAGCGGCGCCGTTTCGCGAAATAGGGCCTCGCACCCCGACAACAAAATTTGCGTGCTTTCATGACCTTTCCGATACCAAAAACCGCGTTTCGATACTCCCATTCGTTCCGAAACTACGATTTTTTTACTCCGTCGGGGCGTTGTGCCCACAAAAAATCGTCCTTTGGAGCCCTATAACGGGTCCTGGGAAACGTCCGGGAGCGACGAGACCCCCAATGGACTTCAATCTGATGTCTGCCCAACAAGAGTCCTGCATGTCAAAACGACGTCGGAGCGTCCCCGGCGCCTCCACAGGAGCGCAAAAATTCTGAGAAATTTTTTTTGGAAAATAAAAATCGCCCCTAACTTTTGAACGCGTGCCCTTATAGACTTTTGCTTTGTCGTCCCGAAAAGCGCTTAAGATTTCGAATTCGATACCAAAATTCCCGTCATCGCGACGCTTTGAATTACGTCGGTAGCGCATTTTTTAGCAAAAACGACGCCAACTTTTACGTAAAAAATTCACATTTGAAAGCGCCTTAGACCCGTACGATAAGAGATAGCGTTTCGGTCTAATGGTGCTTTAGAAGCGTCCATTCAGGACGCGTCTAACGGCGCAAAACCGACGTCGATATCTCCTACGGTTCTTTTTAAAAAAATTAACGAACGTCCAGTTTTGTATACATTCTCGAAAGATTCTTCCGAATACGCTGTACAAGATGGTTGCTCTCTTATGCCGTTTCCGTATAAGGGGTATTTTAGCTCGCATTTTTTTTTTATACGAATTAAATTTAACACTAAACAATCGTTAAAGGAAATGAGAAAAAGTGATCCAAAAGTACTTCGACTACAAGAGAACGTAGTTATATGTAAGTAAATTGATAAAATTGATTTTTCTGATGAGAAAATTATAAGCACGCTTATGACGAATTTGAATAACAAGTCGTTGTGCGTAGACCCTTTGTCACCCTTATTTACCGTTGCTAAAGCTTTAGGTATCTACTCTTTGTTAATTTTAAAAATTATTTTTAACATGTTAATGTTCACTGGAATTGGACACAATAAAACACAAATTGTTAACTTGCAACGTTTCGTTTCTTTATTGAAATTTATCAGCAATGAAAATTAACAAACTATAACAACAATAATACAAGTATTTTATAAAATAATATAAATTATAAAATACCTTAACAAACAAAGAATTAACCATTAAAACTCAATAATTTTACATGTGTAAAATGAAAGATTTTTAAATATGAAAGATTGCAACTAGATTCTAAATTAATTATTTATCAAAATAAAGTTTTTTAAAATATGAAAGATTGTAACTTATGATAATTAAATAATTACATGAAGGCTTAATTATGATTCTAAAAGAAAATTATTTAATTGTAAATATAATTAAATTTTATGAATTAATTTTAGTTTTATGTTTAATTTTTATTTAAATGTCATATATATATTAATTATTAATTATTAATTATTAATTATTAATTATTAATTATATTAATGACATCTTAAATAAAATTAAAACATAAAACTAAAATTAATCATAAAATTTAAATCAAAATTATACAATAAAATAATTTTCTTTAGAATTGTTACAGTTTCATGTAATTATTTAGAATCTGTTACAATCTTTCATATTTTAAAAACTTTCATTTTACTATAATATTTGAACATGTTGCATTTCATATTTAAAACTTATTTACTGTATAGATTAGAATTTATTTAAGGTATTTATAAATAATTATAAAATCTTGGTTATTATATATTGTTAATTTCAGTTGAAAAGTTTCAATATAAGAAATGATAACATATGTTAATTAAAATGTTTTATTGTGTAATTTCCAGTGAACATTAACAATTAATAAGATATTGTACGTGAAAAACATTAAGATTATTTAAAATGAAAAGTAATTTCACTAATTGAAAATTAAATTATGTATTTACATGCAAAAGAATAAAATTGGTTTAATACATAAAATATTGTTAATAAATAGACGATTCTTATTACAATTGAAAAAAATATTTGAAACATATGTTAATAAAAGATACTATAAATCTTTGTTAAAATTACGGAACATCCATTTAAATACGAATACAAAATCTTCGTTATTGGAAACCATTTTAAAAATAATGAAAACGAATCAATTAATGGAAATTTGTAATAATCATGAATTGAATATTAACAAGATTCTTAACATTGACGATTTTAATTCATGGAAATTTAATGTTGATAGATTTTATGAAAAACAGTTCGTGATGATTAAAGAAACAAATTTGAGGAAAATTAATAGTTTGATCACTGATTCTAATGTAATAAAAGTAAATACTCATGAAGAGAGTAGTATTTCAAATTATACGGAATTACAACTTCCGAAAACGTAAAAAGAATTTTATGTGTGGATCCAAAATTTGGTTTACCTCCTAAGAGAAGTGACATACATCCTGTCATCCTAATTAAAGACATTGAACATTGCATCAATAATTTACCTTCAAAAGAAACGGATCCGAAACTTATTGATAATGAACGTACATTATTACGTTCAAAGGTATCAAATTTAATCAATAATTTTTATAACAAACCAGAACCGAAACATCTGGATCAGTTTAGCAGAGACATTATTGAAACAAAAAAATTCTTGTCTTTGAATCAGAATGTAATTGTTACCAAATCTGATAAGGGAATGGAACAGTAATTATGTATAAGGATGAATATAGAAAAACATTACAAGAAATGTTACAGGATGAAGTGATATACAAAATTATTAATAAAGACCCGACCATTAAGTTTGAAAAAATGGCTAATGATTTGTTGGTAAAGCTAAATAAGAATTTGGTTATTGACAATTGTACTATGAAGAACTTAAAAACGCATAATGCTGTAGCACCTCGTTTGTACGGTTTACGGAAAACGCACAAAGAGGGTTGCAAACTTAGACCTGTTGTTTGCTGTATTGGTTCTCCTAGTTACAAGATATCGAAATTATTACATCGTTTATTAACACCTTTAATAGCGACGTATGAATTTAGATTAAAAAATTCATTTGAATTCGTAGATAAAATTAAAAATATAGTTTTACCAACAAATTACGTTTTGGTATCGTTAGACGTGGTATCCCTATTCACTAATATTCCACAGACACTTGTACTGGATATAATTGACAAAGATTGGGATATTTTGTCTGAAGTTCTAACAATATCAAAAATATGCTTATTGAACTTATCAAATTTTATTTTAATTCCAGTTATCTGTTATTTGATGGTAAATTTTATCTTCAATGTGATGGAAGTAGTATGGGTAACCCAGCCAGCCCAGTGATAGCTGATTTAGTGATGAATTATATTGTTAAGAAAGTTTTAACAACTTTACCTTTCAAAATTCCAATTTTAAAACTTTATGTAGATGATAGTTTTATGGCTATTCCTAAAGATAAAGTTGATCTTTACACTATCAAGTTTCAACAACTTCCATCCAAGAATTCAATTTACCATGGAAATTGAAGATAATTATTCTCTTTGTTTTTAGATGTAAAAATAAATAGAGGTTCAGATGGAAAATTAAAAACGAATTGGTATCAAAAGCCTACCAGTTCAGGGCGATTATTAAACTACTATTCTAATCACCCAATGAGTCAAAAGATAGGTGTAATTAAAGGTCTTATGGATAGAGCTTTACGGTTAAGCCATGAAGATTTTTATGAAGATAATATACTACGCATGAAAAATCTTCTTATTAATAATAATTACCCTATAAAACTCATTAATCGATTTATAAATAATTATAAATTGGTAAATAACAAAAAAGATGTCCAACAAATAACAACATACTTTAAATTTCCTTACATCAAAGAATTGTCCAGTAGTATAGATCGTTTTATTAGACCAAGAGGTGGAAAACTAGCATTTTATAATATAAAACAATTAATACAGTGTATAGCAAATTAAAAGATCCAATTCCTCTTCTTCAACAATCTGGTTTGATTTATAAAATACCCCTGTAGCTGTGGAAGTAGTTACATTGGTCAAACAAATCAAAGACTTGAAGAAAGATTAAAACAACATAAAAATGATTGTAAAATATAAATTATGTTAAACCAAACAAAACAGCATTAGCTATGCACCATTTTGATGTTGGACATCAATTCCAATTTGAAAACGTTTCCATTTTACATCGTGAACAAAATATACATAAAAGAAATTTAAGTGAAATGGTTTATATCAAAATTAATAAAACTGTAAATTTGCGTTCGGATACTCAAGGCCTTAGTTTAATATATAATGACATCTTAAATAAAATTAAAACATAAAACTAAAATTAATCATAAAATTTAAATCAAAATTATACAACTACAAATAATTTTCTTTTTAGAATCATAGTTACAGCCTTTCATGTAATTATTTAGAATCATAGTTACAATCTTTCATATTTAAAAATCTTTCATTTTGAAAAGTAGAATAATTATTTTAAGGAATTCCTTTTAGTTGTTAATATTTCATAAATTTAAATTATTTTATTAACACATTTTAGTTATTGATTTTAATTTTTTTAATTTTTCAGTTTTTGTTAAGGTTTTAAATAATTTATATTATTTTAAAAATTTGTGTTTTATTGTTAATTAGTTTTTTAAATTTTCAAAAATTTGGCTTGAAAAGTTTTCAATAAAGAAACGAAATTTTTAAAGTTAACAATTTTTTTTATTTTCCATTTTTAGGTTTAACATTCAAATTTTAAAAAATATTGGATAACATTGCTGATTTTTTTAATTAAAATTTGGGAAATTTCAAAAATTTTTTTCTAATGTAGAGTAAAACTATTTTAGATTCGTTAAAAATAAAAACACATTTTCTAATTATTTTTTTTAAAATTAAGGAAAAAACAAGTTTATTTGGGAAGTTGCCTCTTTTTATATTTTTTCATTACTTTTAAATATTCATACTTATTTATTATCAATAACATTCCAAAACGTTTAATTTTTGTAAACGACATTCCCCTTTATTCAATTTTTTAAAAAATTTTTTATTTTGGTTAGGGGTTACAATTTTTAATTAAAGATTACCTTTGGGAGATGGGGCTTATTTTATTAATTAAATAAAAATAAATTTGCAAATTATTATTGGTATTGTTTGAGTTTTTAACACTATTTAAAAATTTTAAAATAAAAATAAATGGTTTTATAAAATTTATTTAAAACAAAATTTAATTTTTGAAATACAACCAAATCTTATGGGACACGTTGCCACCCCCTGGGAACGTTTCTTAATTGGGGTCGATCTTTCTTTAAAAAAAATTCAAATTTTTTTTTATCAATAGACACCTTTTTATTAAAATACCTTATTTTGTTGTAAATATTATATCTGAAAAATAAATTTTTGGAAAAGCATTTCATATTTATCATTAGAAACAATTTTCAAATTAAAAAGACAAACCTTGGGAGGATTGGGTGTCCCCTTCATAAACAATAACAATAAATTACAGCACGTCCCGTATAAGGTATTTTAGATCGCATTTTTTGATACAAATTTAATAAATTTTATAATAATTGTAAATAGAGATAGTTTTATCAAAACTTTATTAAAATCGGAATATAATTTATGAAGTGCGAACGACACGTTTTTTTAGACACGTTCCTTACCTACCTGAGAATGTTTCTTAATTGCAGTCCACAGTCGATCATACAATTTAAGAAACAATAAATTTATAATTTTGTCCAATAAAAACGTAGATTTCTAATTTTTATTATAAATCACGTGTATTTATTTTTTAAATATTACGTAGAAATATGATAGAATAACATTCTTGATGCATTTCGACTTTGAGTTTAGTGACATTAGCAAAGCTGGTCAGTTTCAGTTAAATAGACAAAAGTTGGCGCCAGGTAGTTTTGGATTTACAACCCCTCATAAACAAGGTAACAATACTTTATTCAAAAACTGTCCTGCAGAGAAGTATTTGCATGCAAATTTAACAACTGTAACAAGCGTCTTATTTAGGGATTGCTTACCGATAAAGCGTTTCGGTCTAATGGTGCTTTAGAAGCGTCCATTCAGGACGCATCTAACAGCGCAAAGCCGCCGTCGATATCTCTTACGGTTCTTTTTAAAAAAATTAACGAACGTCCAGTTTTGTATACATTCTCGAAAGATTCCTCCGAAAACGCTGCACAAGATGGTTGCTCTCTTATGTCGTTCCCGTATAAGGGGTATTTTAGCTCGCATTTTTTTTTATACGAATTAAATTTAACACTAAACAATCGTTAAAGGAAATGAGAAAAAGTGATCCAAAAGTACTTCGACTACAAGAGAACGTAGTTATATGTAAGTAAATTGATAAAATTGATTTTTCTAATGAGAAAATTTTAAGCACGCTTATGACGAGTTTGAATAACAAGTCGTTGTGCGTAGACCCTTCGTCACCCTTATTTACCGTTGCTAATCCTTCAGGTATCTACTCTTTGTTAATTTTAAGTTATTTTTAACTTTATTAAAAATGCATTCTATTTTCTAACTACGTACGCATTCAGATTCGTACCTATCTACATTTTTTTAATTATTTGAAATAGGAATAACTTTATTTATATGTAGATGCCATTATTTTTATTACTTTAGTTAGAATAGTTTAAAAAAATTCCCAATAAAATTCCAAAAACTTATAATTTTTTTAAACGACATTCTATTTTATACTTTTTTTCATTTTCTATTTTGGTTAGGTTAATTATATTAATTCAATGATGCTTTATAACATTAGCTTATTTTATTTAATTAAATAGAATAACTTGCAAATTATTATTGAAATGTATACTTTTTAACACAATTGTAAAATTTCAAAATTTTTAATTTACTACAATGGCTGTACATAAAAATAAAGGGGTTTTCTATATGTATTTATTGTTAAACATTAGATGGAAATATAACGCAAAATTTATGTTAAAGTTGCACTCTGGGCTCAACGGCCTTATATTTTGTGGTCTTTCTTAAAGTATTCATACTTATTTATTATCAATAGACACCTTCTAGGAAAATACCTATTAGTCGGACACTCCATTATATCTCGAAAATTTTGTGTGGAAATGCACATTTCAAATTTATCATTAGGAACAATGTTCAACTTAAGAGATTACCTTGTGGAGATGGGCTGTTTTTATAAACCACCACAAACAATAGTTACGTGCACGTCTCCGTATAAGGGTATTTTAAATCGCATTTTTTAATAGAATAAAATTCTTGATGTATTTGGACTTTGAGTTTAGTGACCTTCTTAGCAAAGCTGGTCAGTTTCAGTCGAATAGGCAATTGGTCAGGTACTTTTGAATTTACAACCGGTCATAAACATGATAACAAACACTGTTCAAATTTAATGTATTTCGCTTTTGTAAATATTTGATCTTATAATTTTTTTTTAATTAAAATATAACAATAAAAATTGAATTGTAGAATACCAAAAGGATATTTAAATAAAAACTACACGAACGTACCGTTGGAAGAGTTTAATAAGAAATCAAAACACTAGCCAGTGAACGAATTTTATTATTTCAAGTTAACACAGATTTCAGTGGTTTCTTAAGACAAACTTCGACTAAAATGTAAAATTAATTTAGTTCATTCTTTCTCACACTGTGTGAACTATTATGATCCCAGTTACCGTAAATCAGAACTGAATTTTACAACGTTGAAACCTAATTTTATTTATAACGCGTACTTACATCTAAGTACGGTTTCAAATAAATTTTATACAATTTTATTCGTTTTCAATAAGTGAATCCATTAATCAGTAATCACTAGATTATATCCGGTCTTTTTAAGAAACTGTAACAAACTTATTTAGTTGGTTATTAATAAATTTTATTGAAACGTTTCATGTTTTAATTCAATCGACGTTTTCTGACGGTACTATTTTTCATCCCTTTTACTAATACCAGATGGATAACGTTGAAGAAATATTCATAGCCAGTAATTCGATTTGTACTATAATTAAAAATTGGGATCGATTTGCGGTTTACTTTCTGTATGTTCTCAAACGTTTGAAATTTTCAAAATGTTTTTATGTAGTTTTAACGGGACTTTAGCAACATCTGCTTTCTATGCAATGCGGTTATATGCATTCCGTGATACATTTTTACGACGATGGTCGAGACTTAAAAACCTTATTTCTGCCGTTATTTAAGCGTTTCAAAAAAAAAAGATATAGACGATTCGATATAATTTCTCAAAGACGTTTTAACAAGTTTTATCAAATTTAACTTTTAAATTTTGACCTAAAGTCGGTTTTGAGCAAAATTGAAATATTTGGTGTTTTTCCATACTTACGAATGATACTAAGATTTGTTCGCATTGAAAAATTATACATTTAGAAATTTGATTTTAAATATCTGTTGTCCGCAAATATAGCAATCTTTCTTTGTTAACGATCAAAAGCAGG
Source organism: Sinopyrophorus schimmeli (assembly GCA_036325965.1). Classification (NCBI taxonomy): domain Eukaryota; kingdom Metazoa; phylum Arthropoda; class Insecta; order Coleoptera; family Elateridae; genus Sinopyrophorus; species Sinopyrophorus schimmeli. Next base: position 200,149 of record JARFIZ010000188.1, read on the forward strand.
TACTGCTTGGGTTTTAAAGTGTTTATATTGGGATCTTTACTTAAACATTAGAAAATGTTTTAACGTTAAAATTCAAATAGGCGTCGATCTACATCATTTTATAGAAAATAACCATTTTACTAATATATTTAAAAATATCAGTTTTGAATTTTTATATGTATTTAGTAGGTAATCTGTTATTTTTTTACCAATTTGTAATTTTATGATGTAGCTTTAATTTATACTTCTTATAATAGTTGTCTATTCAAGTTATAAATTAATGTAAAATTTATTACTACAATTATGATTAATAACAAATTTGTTAAATATTTAGAAACAGATGCAACAATTAGTAATATTTAAAAACACAATGTTCTTGTCGTAAAAATCTTATAAAGTTTTATCAATCAAAAATTATCAATTTAAAATGTATTTGATGTTTTAAACCAGTCTTACATTAGTTTAAAAATTAGTAAACTAATTTTAATAGAATGTCATAGCAGTTTGTTGTTGTAACAAATAAGATTGTTAAATGTTAAATGTATACAAATTACATTGATTTATTTTATGTTTTAGGTTTTATTAAATTACTTGGTGTATTTATTATTAATACTGTTTTAGATTTTTTTAGTGTATTGTTTGTTTTCAGTTCAATAATATGATTAATTTTATGGTATTACTTAAGCTTTTATTGTTTTTTTTATAATATACAAATTGTCATTTTGTTTCAATTAGAATCTAAATTATGATTATTTCGACATTCGCTATCATGATATTTGGCAAATATTTCGGACATACATAAAGCATGTGAATCTTGCCATTATTGGAAGATGTCGCATTTACAGATTCGGTCTTAGGTAACATATATACGTATATCAAATGCAGAACGTAATTATTTTCAATTATTATAACATAAATAATTGATATTTAATTTTTCTGTAACGTATCAATGTAGTTTGTATATCTTTTCGTATTATTTGTTACCAAACAAGTGGTAAATTGCGATCCAAATACGAATTGTAAAATATGTATTTTTTAAATGAACAATAAATGTGTATTGTTTACTAAAACCCATTTAAAAATGACAGTAAAATTAGAAAACAAAATTTAGAACCTTGCAAGAGAATCATAAATTCAAACGATCTTGAACTTTATAACCAAATTGCATAATTTTATTAATTCATAAACAGAAATAATATCTATTTTAACTGTAATTGTGTTTACATCAAATAGCGATAAACAAACGTTTGTTTATGTTTACCATATTCGTTTATAGGGTAATTAATTTAAAATTCTGTAAATATTGTTTTAGCCTATTATAAAACATTTCAAAATTTATTATTAGTATTAATAAACATTTTAATTAGCAAAATTAAGAAAATCATAAACATTTTTATTGGTACTGTCAAAATTGAAATTTTCAAAGAACGTTTGTTTATTTATCAGTGGCATTTATGTTAAGAAAAAGGTAGATATGATTTGAGTTTAAAACCATAATAAATGCAGTTTAAATTTTATGAGTTTTAAACAAAATTTAGGTACTCAACATCTATTTTTTTTGTCTGTTCATTAGAAAATTAAAGTTTATTTAAATAATTCTTTATTAATATTAAATTATATAAATGATTTTTTAAGTAAAAATAAATTTATTTAATAATTGTATTTAATTATTTAAATAAAATTTTTAAAAATTTCAAATAATAATATTAATTTTAACAAAAAATATTTTATTAATTTTTTTTTAATCAACCATTTATAATTATAAATTTTTGTAACAAGAAAAATTTAAAATTTTAACATTTAATTAGTCAAAACATATATTCATAAAAACTTTCAATTTGATTATTTATAACATATATAATTATTATTAAATTACATATTATTACAAATAAAATAATGATTTTGTATTGTTGTAATTTTCAATTTGATAATCATACCTATTTAAAACAGAAAAATTTAATATTTTAATATTTTTTTTTAAATATGTGTATAATTTGAAAATAGTTAAACAATGTTTAATATGTAATCAATTGGTATTTACAAATAAGAATTATAAATCTTAAACATTTTAATTTAATTTTATTAAATTTATTTTATTTATAAAATATAATTTTATTTAAACTTTTTTAATTTTTATAATTACATTATTTGACATTAAAGAATGATGATTTCATTTTTGAATAATTTTAATATTAATTTTAAAATTTTCTTAAAGAATCTAATGCTAAAATCAAAAATGATTAAATTTATTACTAATAAGAAAGATCATTTAGATAATTTAATTTATATATTTTTTTGTTGTGTATTGTATGTGTGTGTGTGTGTGTGTGTGTGTGTTGTGTGAGTTTGCTTGGTGCATTTGTGATTTACAAAGCAGGACGAAATGAATATTAATTTTAAAATTTTCTTAAGAACTGAATGGGAAAAATCAAAACATTCCCATTTAACCAAAATTCTATTATAAAAGAAAGATACCCATGTTGACAATTTACACATTTGTGTGTGTGTGTGTGTGTGTGTGTGTGTGTGTGTGTGTGTGTGTGTGTGTGTGTGTGTGTGGGGCTGTGTGCATTTGTGATTTCACCAAAGCAGGACGAAATGGCAGGACGTGAGGACATTAAAAAGCAAGGTAAAGCTTATAAAAATAAGTTTTCGCGTAATCTTTTAAAATAACTTTAAAAGGGCATATGCTATACAAGACCGTGAAAATCTCAGATTTTTATATACAAGACCGTGAAAATCTCAGATTTTTAACTCAGCCTGTTTTCGAGAAAATAAAAATACTAAACAATTGAATTTTTTACTCAGGAACGGCTTAATCGATTTTGATAAAATTTGAGTGTGTTATAGTATCGCAGGACAAAATAACAGTTGTATAAAATTTCATTATCCAGTAAAACAAATTAAAAATATTTTTTATGTATGGTATTATTTTGGCCAAATTATGAAATAATTTTTAGAAGCCTTACATTCTTTTATATAATAGAGTGTTCCGTATAAGACGGGCTCCAGATATGAGACAGTCAATTATTTTCATTATGGAATGTTAATATGGCCGATCTGAATACTGTCAAATATTTCTTTGATCATCAGTCAGTTTTGTGCTAAGAGTGAAATGAATCGACGCATTGTTATATCACCTGCAAACATCGTATGTGAAATAGCATGGGAAAAAGTTTTGATTTTTTTTAAAATGTTGTTTTTTCATGTAAATCAATTTAAAAAAGTGTAATGTATAGCATTTAGTATTTTTTTTATATTTTACGATACAATATTAGATTAGGCCAAAATGTGGTTAGAAAACAATTTTTTTAAATTATTATAATGTTGTCATTGTCCGAATATGAGACACAGCATATTACCACCACCAATTCTTATGAAGTGTGCAAACATGTACAAGCATCTACAAATGCAAACATTGTGACGATTATGAAGAGGAAATTGATAAATAAAATTATGGAAAACAAAAATTAAAAATTTGAAATAAATATGAGGTTTTCACTTTATATTTTACAATTTTTAATGTATTTTTGTAGGTGTCTCATACCTAGATACAAATTTTTTCTTGTCAAAAATGATGGTTAAAAATTGTTCATAAAATTTAGCATGTTAATGGAATCACAAAACTTTCTGCGGATAAAATTTGTGTATTTTCATTACCTTTCCAACAATGAATAGAACACGACTTTATTTAACCAGTAAAAAATTTGGCTCATAAACAAAACCCGTCTCATAGTACACTTTATATATTTTTTCAATTGATTCTAAGTGGTGCGACAAAAAATAAAATTATATTTTACTATAAAGGCTTAAGCATAGTGACTCAGTCGCAGAGGAATATCGTTATCATCTTTCGACAATAGGTATTTGGTTGTAATAAGATACATTGATCGTGCAACTTTTAGATTTTTATTTTAGTTTAGTAATAAATAAAAAAAAAATTTAATACGATTTAACCGATTTTAGCGAAATTGGACACATTATAGATGTATATAAGGCTATACTCCGCAGAAGAACAGCTTATAATCTTCATTTTCGTTAATTCGAAGCATTTTATAATTCTAAATTATAGTTCGATTAGTAAATATTTCCAAAATCGAAGTTAAATTTTACAACTTTCTATAAAATACCTGGAGGGTTAAGAACGTCTGGGTTCCTCTTATTGCTGGCTAAAAGCTCTATTGTAAACTAAGGTGTTTTGACGGCACTTCAATGGGATTTAAAACTAATTTATGTTTAAATGCTTTATTGACAGTTATGAATTTTAAAGGGTTTTACCGTTTATTTCACAAGAAAAGAAACTATTTTTGCATTTTAGTTTTCAGTTTGAAAAATATACGCGGACTAACAAATGTGTTTTACGTTCTTTATAGTTTGTAACAGAGTATAACAGAAAATCTAAAAAATTTAATACTTTTTCTAAAATTATTTACGTATTAATATAGAGTGTAAACGAAAATTAAAAGTTTAAGCATAAGGGAAAATTAATCTTATAAAAGAAGTGGAACGTGGCTCAAAAGAAAAGGATATAGCTATGTATATATATTTGTGTGTGTGTGTGTGTGTGTGTGTGTGAGTGTGTGTGGGTGCGCGTGTGTGCATGTGATTTCACCAATGCAGGACGAAATGGCGGACGTGAGGACATTAAAAAGCAAGGTAAAGCTTATTATAAAAAATAAGTTTTGCGTAATCTTTTAAAATAACTTTAAAAGGGCATATGCTTATAAGCGTGTCAAAATTGCCAATATTTAAACGCTACTTTTACGAAGGTACTTATAAAGTACTAACATAAGACCGTGATAATCTCAGATTTTTACTCAGCCTGTTTTCGAGAAAATAAAAATACTAAAAATTTAATTTTTTACTCAGGAACTGCTTAATCGATTTTCATAAAATTTGAGTGTGTTATAGTATCGCTGGACAAAATAACAGTCGTATAAGATTTCATTATCCAGTAAAACAAATTAAAAATATTTTTTATGTATGGTATTATTTGGGCCAAATTATGAAATAATTTTTAGAAGCCTTACATTCTTTTATATAATAGGAGAGTGTTCCGTATGAGACGGGCTCCAGATATGAGACAGTCAATTATTTTCATTATGGAATGTTAATATGGCGATTGAATACAGTCAAATATTTCTTTGATCATCAGTCAGTTTTTGTTCTAAGAGTGAAATAAATCGACGCATTGCTTATATCACCTGCAAACATCGTATGTGAAATAGCATGGGGAAAAAGTTTTGATTTTTTAAAGTGTTGTTTTTTCATGTAAATCAATTAAAAAGAAAGTGTAATGTATAGCATTTAGTGTTTTTCTTATATTTTACGATACAATATTGAATTAGGCCAAAATGTGGTTGGAAAACAATTTTTTTAAATTATTAAAATGTTGTCATTGTCCGAATATGAGACACAGCATATTACCACCACCAATTTTTGAAGTGCCAAACATGTGTACAAGCATCTACAATGCAAACATTGCGACGATTATGAAGAGGAAATTGATAAATAAAATTATGGAAAACATAAAAATTAAAAATTTGAAATAAATATGAGGTTTTCAGTTTATATTTTACAATTTTAATGTATTTTTGTAAGTGTCTCATACCTAGATACAAATCTTTTCTTGTCAAAAAAATGATGGTTAGAAAATTGTTCATAAAATTTAGCATGTTAATGGAATCACAAAACTTTCTGCGGATAAAAGTTGTGTATTTTCATTACCTTTCCAACAGTGAATAGAACACCCGACTTTATTTAACCAGTAAAAAATTTGGATCATAAACAAAAGTCTTATACGGGTACACTCCTTATATATTTTTTCAATTGATTCTAAGTGGTACGCCCCACAAAAAAAATAAAAATTATATTTTACTATAAAGGCCATAAGCATAGTGACTCAGTCGCAGAGGAATATCGTAATCATCTTTCGACAATAGGTTGGTTGTAATAAGATACATTGATCGTGCAACTTTTAGATTTTATTTTAGTTTAGTAATAAATAAAAACAAAAAATTTAATACGATTTAACCGATTTTAGCGAAATTGGACACATTATAGATGTATATAAGGCTATACTCCGCAGAAGAACAGCTTAAAATCTTTATTTTTCGTTAATTCGAAGCATTTTATAATTCCTAAATTATAGTTTCGATTAGTAAATATTTCCAAAATCGAAGTTAAATTTTACAACTTTCTATAAAATACCTGGAGGGTTAAGAACGTCTGGGTTCCCTCTTATTGCTGGCTAAAAGCTCTATTGTAAACTAAGGTGTTTTGACGGCCACTTCAATGGGATTTAAAACTAATTTATGTTTAAATGCTTATTGACAGTTATGAATTTTAAAAGGGTTTTACCGTTTATTTCACAAGAAAAGAAACTATTTTTGTATTTTAGTTTTCAGTTTGAAAGATATACGCGGACTAACAAATGTGTTTTACGTTCTTTATAGTTTGTAACAGAGTATAACAGAAAATCTAAAAAATTTAATACTTTTCTAAAATTATTATTTACGTATTAATATGAGTGTAAACGAAAATTAAAAAGTTTAAGCATAAGGGAGAAAATTAATCTTATAAAAGAAGTGGAACGTGGGCTCAAAAGAAAAAATATAGCAAAGACTTTGGTATTTTCAAAGACTTTATCAACCATTTTAAAACCACTGACTTAATTGTAGCTGCTGAAGATAAAAATGACCACCATTCTAGAAAAAGGCTAAAAGTGCCTCTTTTCCAATCTGGAGAAAGCTATGATTGAATGGTTTAGGTATGCACGTAATAAAAATATTCCGATTTGGACCTGTACTGTTACAAAAAATTTGAAGAGTTCGCGCGCCTATTACATTATGATAATTTCAAAGCAAGTCAGGGTTGGCTGGAGAATTTCAAAAAACCCCCAAAAATTTAAATTTGGGTTAAAAGGGGGAAAGGAATTTTTTAAAAAAATTTTTTTGAAAAAAAAAAAAATTTTAAAGCTTTTTTTTTTTAAAATTTCCTTTAAAAAAATTTTTTTTAAAAAAAGTTTAAAAAGGGGAAAAAGGGGAAAAAAAAATTTTTAAAAAATTTAATTTTTTATAAATTTTTAAAATTGGTTTTAAAGGGAAATTTTTTATTTGGGTTTAAAATTTTTAAATTTTAATTTTTTTTTTTTAAATTTTTAAAATTTTTAAAAATTAAAAAAAATTTTTTCCCTTTTTAACCTTTTTTAAAAAAATTTTAAAAAAAATTTTTTTTAAAAAAAAAAATTTTTAAAAATTAAAAAAAAATTTTTTTAAAAAAAAAAAAAAAATTTTTTAAAATTTTTTTTTAAAAATTTTTTTTAAAAATTTTTTAAAATTTTTTTTTTTAAAAAAATTTTAAAAAAAACTTTTTAAAATTTTTTAAAAAAAAAACCAAATTTCAAAAAAACCCAAAAAAAAATTTCAAAATTTTTTTTTTAAATTTGGGAAAAAAAATTTTTTTTAAAAAAAATTTTTGAAATTTTTTGGGCAAAAAATTTTTTTTAAAAATTTTAAATTTTAAAAAATTTTTTTAAAAAAAAAAAAATTTTTAAAAAAAAAAAAAAATTTTTTTTAAATTTTTTTTTTTTTAAAAAAATTATTTTAAAAAAAAATTAAATTTTTAATTTTTTTAAATTTGGGTTTTTTTTTAAAAAAAAAAAATTTTTAACAAGAAAAATTTTTAAATTTTTGTAAAAAAAGATTTGGAAAAAATTTTTTTTTTTTTAAAAAAAATTTAAAAATTTTTTAAAAAAAATTTTTTTCAAAAATTAAATTTAAATTAAAAATTTTTTTCGTTTAAAAATTTTTTAAATTTTAAATTTTCAAAAAAAAAAATTAAAAAAATTAATTTAATTTTAAAAAATTTTTTAAAAAAAAAAAAAATTTGGGAAAAAAAAAAATTAAAGGGCCCTTTTTTAAAAAAGGGAATTAATTTTTAAAAAACCCTTTTTTTTTTTTTAAATTTTTTTTTCCAAAATTTTAAAAATTTTTTTTTTTTTTAAATTTCAAAGGGTTTTGTTTTTTTTAGGGTTTTTTTTTCCCTAACCTTTGGGGAAAAAAATTTTAAAATTTTTTAAACAAAAAATTTTTTTTTAAAAAAAACATTAAATTTTTAAAACTTTTTTTAAATTTTAAAAATTCCCTTTTTTAAACCAATTTGGGCCCCCAAAATTTTTTTCCCTTTTTAATTGGCAAACCCAAAAAAAAATTAATTTAAAAAAAAAGGTTTTTTTTCCAAATTAAAGGGGGAAAAAATTTTTGGGGGTTTAATTTAAATTTTTGGGGGGAATTTTTGTTTTTTTTTTTTTAATTTTAATTTTTTTTTTTAAAATTATTTTTTAAAAAATTTTTTTTTTTTTTTTAAAAAAACCCCTTTTTAAAATTTTTAAAAAACAAAAGAAAAATTTTTTAAACCCAAAACCCCCCCCCGGGCCTTTCCGGGTTTTTTAATTCCCCCCCTTTTCCCAAAACGGGGTTTTTTTTTCCGGGGGAAAAAAAAACCAAAAAAAATTAAAAAAAAAAACCAAAGGGGGTTTTCCAAAAAAGGGGGGCCCCGAAAAAAAATTTTTTTTTAAAAAAAAACCAAAAAAATTTTAAGGAACCCTTTTTTTTTTAAAAAAAAATTTTTTTTGGGGTTTCTTTAAAAAATTTTTTTAAAAAAATTTTTTAAATTAACGGGTTTTTTAAAAATTTTAATTTTTCCCAAAAAAAAAAAGGTTTTTTAAAAAAGGGGGAAAACCCGGGGGAAAACCCCTTTTTTAAAAAATTTCCCAAAACGGTTTTTTCCTTTTAAAACCGAAAAAATTTTCTTGAAAAAAATTTAAAAAAAAAAAATTTTTTTAAAACCGGAAGGGGAAAATTTTAGGCCAAAAACCCCCAAAAAGGGGGGGGTTTTTTTTGGGGAAAAAAAGGTTTTTTTAAAAAAGGGGAAAGGAAGAAAAAATTTGGAAAAAAAAATTTTTTCCCCCTTTTTCCAAAAAGGGGCAACCCGGGCCCCCTTTTTTAAAATTTTTTTTTAAAAAAATTTTTTTAAAAAGGGCCTTTTTAAAAATTTGGGTTTTTAATTTAAGTTTTTTCCGGAAATTTTTTTTTTGGGGGGAAAAAGGGTTTTTCCTTTCCCCTTTTTTTAAAAAAAGGGGTTTTCGGGGGGAAAGGAAAAAAATTTTTTAAAAATTTAAAAAAGGGAAAAAAAAAAAAATTTTTCTTTAGAGGGAAAAGGGGTTAAGGGTTTGGGGCCCAAACCCCAAAAAGGGCACTTTTGATCTTTTCGATTTCTCAAATCTAAAGCGACAACCTACGTTCGCGAGAGTACTCAAATTAAACGTGCTTTCGTTTAAAAAAATTCGTTAAAATCGAACGAGCCGTTTGAGATATAGACGATTTCTTAATTTCAAGCTTCTAAAATTTTCGACAGAATGCTTCTTTCGAAGCGTGGCGGCACCATGTTAAATAAGTGGCACTCGACCCACAGTTTTAGATGCGCAAAAATGAGGCTATTGCGCGCGAAAGCGGATTTCGATATTCCTCTTCGTTTAACAACGATAAAAGAATGTTCTTGAAAAGAAAATTTGAAAAAAAATTTAAATTTTCTTTGAGAGCTCAAGAAGGGTAGGAGTCGTTTGAGGACACTAAACCCCAAAACGTGTGCCAGAGTTTTGCGCGTCTACCTGTATTTTTAGATTTTTGCGTTGCTCATTCGGTACATGTGGGCGGTAAATGACGAAAATGTAAATAGAGCAAAATTAAAAATTTTTCGCCCAAACGGAAGGTCGCAGCGAGTTCGGGTCCTCGTAGCAGAAAGAGCTCGCGATTTTGCTTCGTAGAATGACGTCTCCGGCAACCATTTCGACCAATACCGCGTCGATTTTGCTTAAAAGACGGCATTTTAAAAAATTTGGTTCTGAACGTCAGAGATGGCGCTAGTCATTTGAAACTTTCTTTTTATCCGTTAAAGGCGTCAAACTGCGCAAACCGGACGTTTCTATCTTTGACCGTTTCTTTTTACGAGCGAAAGAAGGCTCGGTTTGTCGAAAACTGTGAGAAAACGGCAAACAAACGGTGAAAAGTGTTAGAGATTTACTTTACCGAAGCGAAAAAGTCGGACGATAACGTTACGATAGACTTGTAGAGAATTTCTTTACGCGTCTATTGGTACGCCGTGGCTAGCTTTTCGTAAGCTATAAGAAAATTAAGAAGACAAAGTGTAAATCTAACAATTACATCTTGAATTCGTTGGAAGCTTTTAATAAGTCGAAATTAACGTTTGAACGTGAAAGATATAAAGGAATGACCGCGAAACTCAAGGATCCGTTCGTGTATAGCACTCATTTGTGTCGTTTTGAACGAAAAAGTAAAACCAAAAATGTATTCGTTTCGTTCAATAAATGTCACAATGACATTTCAATGTCACGAGTTCGATCTCTCCAAATTTGAATATTTCATCGGAAGAAGTTTAGCGTTTACGATCGTTTTCCTTGAATTCTTTTCGATTGATTTGTGCTCTTTGGTTAACTTTTACATATTTTGACCGATTTTGAAAATTTTTTCAACACGTAGGGTTCTGTAGCAACCAAATCGATATTTTTTGATGCTTCGACTTATTAACAAGTTTTTTCAAAGTTTTCGTCCGTACCTGTACACTTTGTGAACAAATCATTGCATACTAGATTCAAACGTTCTAAAATTAATTTTTAAGCGTCAACTTGATCTCACATTAGATTTTTAGTTGTTGAACAATAGTAACAATTTCTTTATTATTTTAACTTGTACACAAAATAACTTATTTAACAATTTGTCATGCTTTTTAAGTATTTATATTTCCTTTTCCTTGGTAACCAGTTTTGTTTGTACTTGATACTACATATTTCAGAATCTACGTCAATAATTTTGGCGTATTTTTGAAAGTTACTTTTTATTTGGTTTTACTACAGAAGACGAGGATCATCTTCTGTTTTAGACAAGAAATTTTAGGAGGTCTACAGCATGCTTTAAGTTCTGAAGACTAAATGAAAGGCAGTTGACTCTGTCGGTAGAAACTACAATAATTTTATTAACTTCGATCAAACAGTTTTTAATGTACGTCGTACGATCTTTATGGATTTATATCTTTTAAATGGTTTTACGTATCGTTCTTAAAAAATATACGTACATTTATTTAGATGAGGATGTTGAAATGTTTTTGACGACGTGCCATGTTGTTTCTGTTTGTGAATTTTTAAAAATTTCTAAGGTTTTCAACATATTTTTCTTCCTTGATTGTATGTGACGAGGGTTCAAAATATTTGTAAACGTAACGTCGTTCATAAACTAACTGTGCTGCATATTAAATTTCTTTAATTACGTTTCGTAATCCTAATAACATGGTATTTCTACCATTTTGTGTAATAAGACGACATTAATGCTGTTTTAATGATCTATGCCATCTTTCAATCAATCCATTTGACTGAGGATGGTAAGATGTATATGATTGACTTTAATTATAAAATTTGCAAGCGACCGAAACAAATGCGATTCAAAATTTTTGATCTGTTACTATTTGTTTGACAAAATCTGCTAATCCAGTTTTAAAGTGTCTTGCTTACCGTTTCGGCGCATTGATCTGAATTGATAACACTCTGGCCAACGAGTGAAACGATCGATGCAAGTAATAGAAATCTGTTGTTATTTATGCAAAGGTCCAACAATATCTATATGAATACAAGAAAAGTTCATGGTTTTAAAATTTTACTAGAGGCATTTTTGATGTGTTTGTATCTTATTTGTCTGACAATTTAAACAATTTCTTACAAACTCTTTAATTTGTTTGTTCATATACACAAAATCTATCTGTTATTAATTTAACAGTTGGTAGATGTGACAATCCATGTACATTTTACAAATTCTCTGAAGATTTCTTGGTACGAATGGACGAATTTTGCTAGTTGAAATGTCGCAATATAGTTTAACTTGATTATCTAAGGTGATTTGAGTAAGTTTTAAATTACTGGTTGATGATAAGATTTTCTGTAAGTCCGGGTCGTTGATTTGTGCTTGAGCAATTTCGTTGCTACTAAAAAGTGTTTGACTGTTCTATGATTTCTATTCTGGATAATGTATCTGCAACCACATTATTTGACCAGTAATGTGTCGTATTCTGTTGTAAATTGAGATATAAAACAAATTGTCTTGACTGACGAGCACTAGTTTCTCAAGTTTTTAAAGCAAAAGATAAATTTATGATCTGTATAACAGACGATTATTACCTTTAACATATAACTGAAATATTTAATGGTTGAGTACAACGTAAAAGTTTGATCATAAGTAGAATATTGTTTTTCAGCTGCAGTTAATTTTCTAGAAAAAATCTAAAGTTGCAAATTAGAATTATAAAGTTGATTAATTGAATATGCCATTGTCTGATGCATCACTGTAACGACGATTTTACATTTGTTTTGGATAACAAAGCAGAACAGTTCTTGATTTCATCCTTAGTTAATTTAAAGGCCTCATCCATTTCAGTTGTCCATTTAATATTGTCGTTATTTTTAAAGCTACATTAAGATTTAAAGGAGCCTGTGTAGGGCTGTATAAGAAATTTTAAAAATTGAGCATACCTAAATATCGTTTTAATTGTTTGACTGTAGTTGGTTTTAGAAATTCGTTATAGCAGTTACTTTATCTGAACTATTTTATACCTTGCGCAGATATTTCATGTCCTAAAATTTCAGTTTGTTTTGAGCAAAAATACATTTGTTTGTGTTGATGACTAGTCCGAATTTGTCGAGGCGTTGTACTACTGTGCGTAAGTCTATCAAATGTTGTTCTGTCCGTTGAAGCAATTAATATATCGTCGATATACGCAAAACAACAATTCAATCCGGTTAACACTTCGTTTATAAAACGTTAATGTTTGTGCTGCATTTGAATCCATACGGCATGAAAACTCAAATAAACCAAATGGTGTACTAATAGCTGTTTTTCTATGTGTTCTTTATTAACTGGAATTTGTTGATAAGCGCGAACTAAATCCAAAGATGTAAAAATAGTTTTGTTGTTTAAAATTGACGTACAATCTAGTATGTTATAGGATATCTATCAGGTATTGTAACAGCGTTTAATAAGCGATAATCTGCAGGGTTAATCACCATTCTTCTTTTGGACCATATGTAGAGGACTTGAAGGACTCTTAGATGGTCTAATAACACGATTGCATCATTGTATCAAAGGTCTTTTAGCACAAATTAGTTTGTCTGTAGCTAACTTCGAGGTTTGGAGTACAGAGGTGGTCCATTGGTTTCGATAAAATGTGTTGTTGAATGCTTGTTAAGGAGTTGTGAGTAAGGTGAAGTAGCTTGTTCTGTTACTCGACGAAATTCACGTAAAAGTTTTCCGATATCACTTGTTGGATCTAACTACTGATTGAAATACTATTTATCGATGCCCAATTTGTCCCAAACTATATTTTAAAGAATTTGCATCAATAATACGTTTACCAGGCAAATCAACTAAAAGATTAAAATGCGTAAGAAAATCTGTTCCAATAATTGCGGTTTTGACTTGAGCGATGTAGAAATTGAATGTAAATTTATTTTTAAATCCAAGATCAATATTAAGAGATTTTTTCCATAAACCGGTATCTTGGTGTTATTTGCAGCATAAAAATATAAATTAGTCGGATTAAACGTTTCTATAACTAGGTGGAACAAAGAACGTCAGTGTCAATAAGAAACTGTTGTTTAGTTTTGTTATCATATAAAAAAGGCGATTGTATTAGGATGGCAAGCATGTGACTGTGCCGATCCATTAGTTTCTTTTCTTATAACTACAAGGAGGCTTACAACGATGTGCTGATTCTCCAAATGTAGCATGATACCAGCACAAACTGTCGTGTTGATTTTTGAATGTAGTTTGTAGAAAGATCTATTACGATATTGCTTTGAATGTTCTCGAAAGGTTTTCTAAATCTGTAAACACTTTAATTTCTTTCTAATTGCTGATATTTCGTGATTCAATTTGGTTAATTCCGATTCGTTTGTTGTTGAGCATTGCATTACGTTTGATTGAGTTACGTCAACAATTTTGTCCGCCATCTCACTTAGGGTTATTAAATCTTCTTTACTGACTTGAAGAATAGCTTGTGCCGATGCTGATAGTTGTTGGATCCACAATTGTTTGATTATATCTTCTGATGTCTTAGGACCGGCTAATAATTTTAATTCTCTTAACAATTGTGAAGGTCGCTTGTCTCTAATTGAATACCAGTTAATAATTTCTTAATACGTTGTTCATCGGTGTCCGAACAGCGATGAATGATAGTTTTTTAATGTATCATAATTTGTGTACCAATCTTAAGAATGTCACTATTAAACTAAGAGCATTATTGTCTAAAGCAAATGATATAATTATATTTTGTTCGATCGTTAGTAATTTTGATATTTCAAATTGAGCTTCTACTTGTTGAAACCAAAGTTCAGCATCAGAACCCAAAAGGAAAGCTTAACACTAATATGCGAGATTGTTGGTACCTGCTTTATGCATTTGACTTTTAAATTGCTGAGTTCTTCTTGTAATTCTTTCACCTGCTTGTCCATTGTCGGTCACCACTTTAGTTGTTGAACAATAGTAACAATTTCTTTATTATTTTAACTTGTACACAAAATAACTTATTTAACAATTTGTCATCCGTTTTTCACCACCGTATTTACTAGTTTCTTTTCCTTGGTAACCAGTTTTGTTTGCTCACTTGATACCGCTACAGATTTTTGCAGTTTTTTTATTGTTTTTGAGTGTACCTGCAGACTTTGTGACCAAACCATGGCACACTCGATTCAAAAGGTCTAACTGGATTTTTAAGTGCCAATTTGATCCGGCAAAGAATTTTTTTAGTTTTTTCAATGTTTTTGATTGAACCTTTACATTTTGTGACCAAACCATGGCACACTCGATTCAAACGAACCAAAATTAATTTGTACCTGTCAATTTAATCGGACATTGGATTTTTTTAGTTTTTTCAATATTTTCGATTGTACCTGCACACTTTGTGACCAAATCATGGCACACTCGATTCAAACGGTTCAAAATTAATTTGTACCTGTCATCTTGAGCGAACATTGAATTTTCTTAAGTTTATTAGATGTTTTTGATTTTACCTATAGTCTTTGTGACCACACCATGGAACACTTGATTCAAAAGGTCTAAATGGATTTTTAAGTGTCAATTTGATCCGGCAAAAGATTTTTTTAGTTTTTGCAATGTTTTTGAATTCGGGCTGCAAGCACCACGATATTTATCGATGCTCCGGCTTTAAAACGCTATTTTTACAGATAGTTTGTTTGTTTTGTACACGTTCGCTTCAATTTTGTATTTTTCATTCGATTGTTCTAATTTTTGGACATTCGGGACTGCGTAGCAGCCCAGCAATTTTTATTGATGCTTGCGCTTTAGAACCCTATTATTACAGATAGTTTGTTTGTTTTGGACAAGTTCGTTTAAATTTTGTATTTTTTATTCGATTGCTCTAATTTTTTGACATTTGGGGCTGAGTAGCAGCCCAGCGATACTTATCGATGCTCCGGCTTTAAAACGCTATTTTTACAGATAGTTTGTTTGTTTTGGACACGTTCGCTTCAATTTTGTATTTTTCATTCGATTGTTCTAATTTTTGGACATTCGGGGCTGAGTAGCAGCCCAGCGATATTTATTGATGCTTGCGCTTTATAACCCTATTATTACAGATAGTTTGTTTGTTTTGGACAAGTTCGTTTACATTTTGTATTTTTTATTCGATTGCTCTAATTTTTTGACATTCGGGGCTGAGTAGCAGCCCAGCGATACTTATCGATGCTCCGGCTTTATAACGCTATTTTTACAGATAGTTTGTTTGTTTTGGACACGTTCGTTTAAATTTTGTATTTTTCATTCGATTGTTTTAATTTTTTGACATTCGTGTACCAATACATTTTGAGAACTAATTATGACACACTCGATTCAAACGGTTTAAAATTAATGCTTAAGTGTCAACTTGATCGAACATTAGATTTTTGCAGTTTTTTTATTGTTTTTGAGTGTACCTGCAGACTTTGTGACCAAATCATGACACACTGAATTCAAAAAGTCTAAATGGATTTTTAAGTGTCAATTTGATCCGGCAAAAATTTTTTTTTAGTTTTTTCAATGTTTTTGATTGTACCTTTACATTTTGTGACTAAACCATAGTACACTCGATTCAAACGGTTCAAAATTAATTTGTACCTGTCATCTTGAGCGAATATTAGATTTTCTTAAGTTTATTAGATGTTTTTGATTTTACCTGTAGTCTTTGTGACCATACGATGAAACACTCGATTCAAAAGGTCTAAATAGATTTTTAAGTGTCAATTTGATCCGACAAAGAATTTTTTTAGTTTTTGCAATGTTTTTGACATTCGGGGCTGCGAATCAGCCCACCGATATTTATCGATGCTCGGGCGTTATAACCCTATTATTACAAATAGTTTGTTTGTTTTGGACACGGATGTTTAAATTTTGTATTTTTCATTCGATTGTTCTACTTTTTTGATATTTGGGGCTGCATAGCAGCCCAGCGATGTTTATCGATGCTCCGGCTTTAAAACGCTATTTTTACAGATAGTTTGTTTTGGACACGTTCGTTTAAATTTTGTATTTTTTATTCGATTTTAATAGTTTTTTCATGTCCTTTGTTTGTACCTATACACTTTGGGAACCAACCATGGCACACTCGATTCAAAAGGCTTAAAATTAATGATTAAGTGGCAACTTGATCAAACATTGAATATTTTAATTTTTTTAATGTTTATGATTGTTCGTTGCATAGCAACCAAGTAATTTTATTTAATCGCGGTTAGAATTTTAATAAACTATTCGATTTATTAACTGATTTTTCAATTTTTTTAGTTCATATGAACTATTTGTTACCACGTCATGATATGCTCGATGCAAACAGATAAAAGAAACAATTTGTTCAAGTTTGTCATTTTTTAACCTACGTCGATCATTTTTTTGCTATTTGACGTTCCTTAGCGACCATTCGATTTTAACCAGTCGAAAGGTTTTTTAGCTATATTTTAGTTTGTCTTGAACCAATTTCGACCATTTTTAAACTACCCAATAGAAAATAGGCTTTTTTATAAATCCAGAGTTTATGCTAGACGCCGTTGGCACTAAACGCGTAGCGTTTCAGCCCTACGTCCACACTAACCGCGCGCCCTCCAACAAAATCTCGAAGCGATTTTGTCTAGCACAATGAGCGAAGCGAATTTTGCTAGTTATTTATATACTTATAAAAAACTAGACGTTCTGAACGCATTTTCGCGATAGCGTCCACGTTTTTGGACCTAGACCTTTCAAATTTGGTAAAAAGTTGGCAAATTACAAATGACAAGTTTTGAGGGGTTCGAGGGGGCTTAGGGGGCACTATTTTTAGTTATTTCGATTTTCCTTTCGCGGATCGTCCTGGAGGGAGAGGAAGGGGTAGAGGTTGAAATTTGGATATGTGATAGCCCCTTAAAGGCACACGTTTTCGTTTTTGTGCGCCGCGATAGCTCTATCGGGGTCGAGATATCCACCTCAAAGGACCGTTTCTGCGCAAAAATCTCCCTCCACTTTTTTTTCAAATGCGATTTTCGGCCATTTCCTGTACTCCGATTCAAAAATGCTTGATCTGAGGATTTCAAGTCAGAGGTTGGCTTATCAGACCCTTATTTTAGTTTTTAAAAACGTCCCTGAAGCCCTACGGAGGGCGATTTTTCACAATCAAATTACTCAAAACGGTAGCAGCTAGCGCTTTGTAATATTTAAATTCGAATAGAACGCGTTATTTTACGTAGAAAAGTTAACTTTTAAATGGGCAGAGCCCGGGGGCTCCGCAAAAAAATCTTAAAAAACGGGCTTTTTTTGGCGATTTTTGATTGCTAATATCTCCGAAACTAAAAACGATAGAAAAATGGGGTTTGCGCAGGTAGAAAGAGCGGTCTTTTTAGATGCCAATATTCATCTTTGAGGACATTGGGGCTGCGTAGGGCTCCGCCTCGATAGTTTTACCAACACCTTTGAAAGGGATCGTTTTTACGCTACCGAAGACATCATTTTAATTCACCAAATACAACATTTCTAATTCTTTCCATCGTCATATCTAAGACTGGGAATTTTTAAAAAGGGTTAAATTTATATTCGATAGAAAGCCCAAAGAAGAGCGCTACTTACTGTTAGTTTAAAAAAAATTTTTTAGACGTTTGGCCTCAGCACCCCGTAAATAATTAAGCGGAATTTCTGAAATAGGGGTATGTTTGATGCAGCATACCGGCTTAGGGGTTGAAGATAGACCCCAACATAAAGCGAACGAAAGTGTCATCAGGTGTTGTAGATTCACGTAAAAAAAAGTTTTTGTAAATCGCTTCAGCGGTTCTCGAGATATTAAATTAATAAGAAAAAATTGACGGCTCGCGCACGAGTTTTGAAAATTTGACGTTTCATCTGACAGAAGTAAATTTATTATAATTCTACAAATTATGCATTTTGATGTACTTTTAATTGCTAATATCTCCGAAACTAATAACAATAGAAAGGTGAGGTTTGCACAGATAGAAAGAGCGGTCTTTTGAGATGCTAACAGTCATCAGGTCTTACAGATTGAAATAAAAAAAGTTTTTATAAGTCAGTTCAGAGGTTCTCGAGATATTAGATTTTAAAGGCATTGACGGATCGCCCCCGCGTTTATGAATTTTTCAAAATTTGACGTTGAACTGCCAGATGAATGAAATTAATTCTAATTATACAAAGCAATTTATTTATGCGGTTTTTAATATTAAACTATTAGAATACTTACTAAAAAACGTTACTAAATATTAAATTTTTGTAAATTAGTTTTAACAAATTTGATTACAAAATGCATAAAATGCATAAAATGGATTAATTATTAATTTTTGCAGTTTCGTACATATTTATTTAAATTAGCGTCTTCGATCGCCTACTTGCAATTTTAAAACGTCGATTTACATTTTTTACTATCACTACAAATAATTATTTTATTCCTTTTAAATTATGTATTGAAAATACTCTCCAATAATGAGTAACAAGAGGTTTTCTTCTTGGACAGACGTTTTTCTTAATGAAGGTATTGTTTCTTCCCGTCTTTAACCGTTATGAACCAGTTTAGAAAAAAAAGTATTTTAGAGCTAATAATAAACAAAATCGCAATGCGATTTTGCCTAGAAGTTAACCGCAAAGCGGCAAACAAGTTCACATTAAATGACAATAAATCGGTACCAACAAAAATGCTACAAAATCGCAAAGCGATTTTGCTTAGAAGTTAGCCGCGGAGCGGCAAACATGTCACATTGCATAACAATGAATGGATGCTAACAATAAAAATGCAGAAAAAACGCAAAGCGATTTTGCCTAGAAGTACCGGACTTTTATAAATTAACAACGAATATTAGAGAGGTAATTACATAAACTAACCCATCGAAAAAACAAACTGTACTAAAATCACAAACTAAATTTCTTTCTTTTTAAACGCTCAAATTAAGGGACGTTCGAGAAGCTGATATTTACAATGTAGGGTCGGCTAAAATCTCCAAATTCGTAACGCTCATTGACAGGTCATCGAAACCAGTTTAGGAAAAAAAGTATTTTAGAGCTAATAATAAACAAAAATGTATATGCTGTATTTACAGTTGATTACGGCTATCTACAATCCAAGTAAAAAGTATCGTAATCTCACTTTGAAGGCCCAGGTTTTGAAAAACACTCGATGTATTTTAATCAAACTAAAATCGGATTATAGTGAAAATATTTCTGTACGCCCATGAATATTTTATAATTTTTTAACAAGGGGGTAATTCGTTACCTTAATTTTATGGTTCAGCAAACTGTGTTTTTACTTATATTTTAAAAATGCTTACCTTTGTTGATTTTAATTAATTATATTATATATATGTATATGATAGATATATTCTTTAAATTAAAAAATTATGTTATTGCGTTAACTGAAAAAAGAGGTTTTAATCTATTTCAATTTCCTCATTTGATAAAATATTTTGCAAAAGTTGATTGGATATTGAGAGTAAAACTAAATAAATTGCTCTGTAGTATTATTAATAAAAATCATATTAATTAGAATTTTAAAAATTTAAATTATGTTATGAGAGGCGTAAGTGAAGCTAAAATGCAACAAAATCGCAATGTGATTTTGCCTAGAAGTTAGCCGCGAAGCGACAAACAAGTTCACATTAAATGACAATAAATCGGTATCAACAAAAATGCTGCAAAATCGCGAAGCGATTTTGCCCAGATAATAGCCGCGAAGCGGCAAACAAGTTCGCATTGAATAACAATAAATCGATACTAACAAAAATGCTGCAAAATCGCGAAGCGATTTTGCCAGAAGTTAGCCGCGGAGCGGCAAACAAGTCACATTGCATAACAATGAATTGATGCTAACAATAAAAATGCAGCAAAATCGCAAAGCGATTTTGCCTAGAAGTACCGGACTTTTATAAAATCAAAATGTCAACAAACACTGACAGATTTTGAATTTTACTAGAAGCCGAAGGTCTTAAACGCGATAGCGTATATCAAAAGCGGTAAACAAAATCACATTGAATAACAACAAATTGATACTAACAAAATGCTGCAAAATCGCCCAGAGGTTAGCCGCGAAGCGGCAAACAAGTCAAATTAGATATTAATGAATCGATGCTAACAATAAAAATGCAGCAAAATCGCAAAGCGATTTTTCCTAAAAGTACCGGACTTTAAGAAAAATCAAAATGTCAAGAAATTCTGACAAATTTTGAATTTTACTAGAAGTCGAGGTCTTAAACGCGACAGCGTTTATCAAAAAAATACCGACATATTTTGAATTTTTCTAGGAGCCGAAGGCCTTAAACGCGATAGCGTTTAGCAAAATCGCGAACGCGATTTTGCCTAGAAGTTAGCCGCGAAGCGGCAAACTTCTAGTTATATACTTATAAAAAAACTTCGAAAAAACCTACTTTTCGGGGTCTAACTGCCGTATTTATCGTCCGATTTTCGAGCTTAAGCACCCGGTCGACGAAGATTTCGAAAAAATTAAGATGAGACCGTGGCTCGTCTCCGTAGGTCCAACCTCCGTGGAGCTACGGAGGAAATAAGAAGCTCCGAGACGCCAAAAAAAAATGCGTTTTTTGCAAATATCTCAAAATCTATAGGGTCGGCGTACCCCGAAGGTACATCATTAAGGTGGTCCGTCCCGAGACCCGTACCTAGATACCACTAGCCATTCAAGCAGCATCTTCTCCGAGGCTAGGCAAGAAAAGGGCCCGTTTGGTGCTTTTCGGGTTTTTTTGCCTCCAGCTCGTGCACCGCCGCCACCGTCGTTCTTGGCGCATCGATTTCTAAAGCAAAGTTGTAGCGAAATAACGCCGCTACAAGGGACCGAAATCGAAATTTCCGAATTCCTTTTCCTAAGCGCCGTAGGGCCGTTCGAACACAAAAATCGATGTTTTTTGACGACACAAATTTTCACCTCTATTCACGAATACCAGGTGGATAACGTGGCGAGAAGTAATATTCACCTAGCATGGGCACCCCTCCGATCTCTGAGCTATCACACCTGAAAATTTGGGATCGATTGGCGGCTTACTTTTGGCTGTACACGAGTTTGCAAACGCGACCTTGACTATTTTCAAAAAACTGTTTTTCCATGCAGTTTTCGAACGGGGACTCTTATCAACATCCGCTTTCAAGATACGATGGGGGGTCGGTTTATACTTTCTGTGACACATTTTTTTACCGCGGGGGACAAAGGGGGTGGCGTCGGGACGGTTTTTGAAGAAAACCTTATTTCTGCCGTAATTTAAGCGCTTTAAAAACAAAAAAAGATATAGACGACTCGATATAGTTTCTCTAAGAGGTTTTAACAAGTTTTATGCAAATTTAACCCTTTTTTGCAAATTTTGACCTAAAAGTCGGTTTTGCACGTAAAAATTCGCAATTTTTTTTGTTTTTCCATAGTTACGAATGATATTAAGATTTTTTTCCCGCTTTGGAAACATTATACATGTGTTAATAAAAAATTTAGAAATTTGATTTCTAAAATATCTGTTGTCTGCAATATAACGGGAAGGCCTTCTCTTTGTTAACGAAGGGTCCATAAGCAGGTAGTTGTTTGGGTTTCGGAAAGTGCTTCGTCCTTGGTCTTTTTATATGGGGATCTTTACCTAAACATTAGAATATGTTTTAACGTTAAAAATTTTAAATAGGGGTCGCCATCTACATTATTTTATAGAAAAAATATAAAACCAAATAGAATGAGGTGGAGTAAACTCACTTATTTATATAAAGCAACATTTTGGCGTACCATTGTCAATCGTTAATATATATAACAATTTTTTTTCTTTAAATTATAAACACATCAATTAAAATAATTATTTTCTACAAAATTCGTTAAATGTACAGTTTTTTTGATAAAATAAGCATTTTACTAACATATTTAAAAATATCAGTTTTAAATTTTTATATGTATTTAGTAGGTACCTGCTATTTTTTTCTGCCAATTTGTAATTTTTATGATGTAGCTTGGATTTATACTTCTCATACACTAAGACAAAAAATTAAAGGGTCAAAATATTTCCGATATTTTATGGTGTTTTTTGACAGGCTGTATTATTTTATATTTTAGGTTTTATTACAATTACTTAGGTGTACATTTATTATTAATACTATTTTAGATTTTTTTTAGTGTATTGTTTGTTTTCAGTTCAATAATATGATTAATTTTATGGTATTACTTAAGGCTTCTCCTATTGTTTTTTTTATAATATAAAAATTTTCATTTTGTTTCAATTAGAAGAATCTAAAATTATGATTATTTCGACATTCGCTATCAGTGCATATTTGGCAAATATTTAGGACATACATAAAGCGACTTGGTGAATGTTGCCATTTACTGGAAGATTTAGACATTTACCAGACATCGGGTTTACACGGTAACATATATACAACGTATATCAACCATCGTGGAACGTAAACCCCATATTTTCACATTAAGATAGACATAACACGTTTACAATTTTTTTAAATCGAAATAGCTCTCGATACAACAAATCGGTCATTCGCTGGAAGTTTTACCATATTAACGCTTTATATACATTAATTTAAAATTCTCTGGAAATACGCGAGCGATTGTTTCTTAGCCTGTTATAAAAACATTTCAAAATTTATTATTGCAGTATCCTAAAAATTTTTAACCAAGCATTGCAATTTAAGAAAATCATAAACATTATATTTTATTGGTAGGTGTCAAAAATTTAGATTTCAATGGGCAGGAAGTAACGCTTTGTTTAGTTTCTATCAATGGCGATTTATGTTTTAAGTAAAGGACGGTAGATACTAGATTTGAGTTTAAAAACCATAATAAATGCAGTTTAAATTTTATGACGTTTTAGAGAGGCAAAATTTGAGGGGTTCCTGAACATCTATTTTGCTGTCTGTTCAGTTAGAAAACTTATGTCCAGACGATCGGTGCACTATGTATATATATATGCGTGTTGTGTGTGTGTTTGTGTGTGTGTGTGTGTGTGTGTGTGTGTTTGTGTGTGTGTGCGTGTGCGTGTAGGTGCGTGTGTCTGTGCATGTGTGATTGTCCACCAAAGCAGGACGAAATGGCAGGACGTGAGTTTATTAAAAAAAAAGGAAGGTAAAGCTTATTATAAAAAAATAGGTTTTTGTGAAATCTTTTCAAAAGAACTTTAAAGGGCATATGGTTATAAGCGTGTCAAAATTGCCGGGGGAAATATACGCCACTTTGGGAGTACGTAAGGTACTTATGAAGTACAGTGGTACCTCGACATACGAGTTTAATTCGTTCCGTAACCTTGCTCGTTTGTCAAATTTCTCGTATCTCAAAGCAATTTTCCCCATTGAAATTAATTGAAATGCCATTAATCCGTTCCAGCTCCTAAAACATCACCTCAGTTGTTTTTACCTTAAGTGTTTTTGAATAAGAAAAATGTATTTACAAAAAGAAACATTTATAATGTTTATAAATAACAAATACATATTCTATAAAAACATAATAAAAAAAAGTGAAGTGCTTACGGAAGCGCTTAATTTTCATTACTGGTCTTCGCTTTTTTTGTCAAGCTTTGCTCATTTTTACCTGCAGATAGTTTAAAAAAAAACTGTCCTCGTATCTCAAATCTTGCTCTCATCTCAAAGCAAAATATCGCTCGCTTGGCGGCTCGTATGTCAAAACACTCGTATGTTAGGGCACTCGTATATCGAGGTACCACTGTATTAAGATCGTGAAAATCTCAGATTTTTAACTCAGCCTGTTTTCAAGAAATTAAAAAAATACTAAAAAATTTAATTTTTTTTACTCAGGAACGGCTTAATCGATCTTGATAAAATTTGAGTGTGTTATAGTATCGCAAGACAAAATAACAGTCGTATAAGATTTCATAGTCCAGTAAAAAAAAAATCAAAAAATATTTTTTTATGTGTGGTATTATTTGGGTCAAATTATGAAATATTTTTTTTAGAACCCTTACACTCTTTTATATAATATATATTTTTTCAATTGATTCTACGTGGTGCGCCCCAAAAAAATAAAAACTATATTTTACTATAAAGAACATAAGTAGATTACTCGCAGAGGAATATCGGAATCATCTTTCGAGAGTAGGTTGGTTGTAATAACATACGTTGATCGTGCAAGTTTCAGATTTTTATTTTAGTTATGTAATAAATAAAAAAAAATCATTTTTTAAATACGTTTTAACCGATTTTAATGAAATTTGGACACATTATAGAGGTATAGGTATAAAGGCTATACTCCGCAGAGGAACAGCTTATAATCTTAATAATAACACAGGTCATCACGAATTTTGTATTAGATAAGAGAGTATGAAATTTCGATAGATCTATCGATAGTTAGACAAAAAAATAAAATATGTCCCGATAAAGTTTGCTTTTGTATGCAGGAGAACGGTTGATATATATTTTAGAAAATCCATATTTTCAATTTTTATTTATTGATAAATAGAAAGAAATATATTTATATATAAATTTATATCAACTTTTACTATCATATCAAATTACAAAATAGTGAAAAGGAATATAAAAGTGAACCTTATTACTTTTTTTTCATGTTTATAAGTACTTTCTCTCAGTAAACCCTAAATGTATTGCCCATTTTACTTTTTCACCTCGATATCAACCTAAAGTAAATAAATATAAAAAACACATTTATTTATTTAATAAACATATGATTTTTAGATTTAAGACTTTCGCGGTATTTTAAAAATACCAGAATTATTAAATGCTTTTTTATATACGGCAACTCAAAAAAGATATTATTATTATAATTACCACAAAAGCAACCTTTTAAGGAAAATGGGTGTTTTTCCTTTATTTTGGAGCATAATGAATAGAAAAATCATAAAATAAATTTTAGAACAAAGACAAAAATTCTTTTGCCGAGCTGTGTAATCATTAGAAACAGGCAACTTTTTTTAAAATATTCTTTTTAATTTATGATAACGTTGTGAAACACTTTGGAAACTAATTGTTTTTATCTTTTTCGATGTAAAATAACAAATCAAATACTTAAATAAATTAAAATAGTATGCTACATTAAAAAAATACTAATAACCCATTTCTTTATAAAAAACCGGAAGTAGAGCAAAATTGATAGTTATTGCAGCGGATAGATCATATAAATTAAACAAGTTATGTTTCTTAAAACAATTAGTATCTTGCTATTTTAGATAAGAGGGTTGACATTATTAACAAAATTAATATTGATGCCAATGAATAGATTGTATAAAGTAAATAATTTTTTATACATGTAGTTTTTTTGAAAATCGTATTAATGTACCAGTTATAAGTTTGTGGCATTTTAAATAAGACACTCGGTATGTTATTCTACATCAAATACTATTATGCGAAAAAACATTTTTAAAGAGTGAAATGAACCCCCAAAGTTAACCACCTTAGGGCATGGTTTTAAGGTTTCACATACTTACAGTTAATAATAACCTACTTAAAATTATTGAAAAAAATATGGCTTGAACAGTGTTAAATTTTAG
The DNA here is from genome assembly GCA_036325965.1 of Sinopyrophorus schimmeli. Lineage (NCBI taxonomy): Eukaryota > Metazoa > Arthropoda > Insecta > Coleoptera > Elateridae > Sinopyrophorus > Sinopyrophorus schimmeli. The sequence goes on from JARFIZ010000188.1 coordinate 226,199, forward strand.
AAATGGTAATATTATACATTATCGAGTTATTAAGAGAACTTGAGATCGACAATTTTCTTTACAAATATTTCAAATTGAAAAAAATCAGAGAAAATTTTAAATGAGATTTGTTGTGAATATTAAATTTTGGAAAACATTTTTCATTTAATCGTTGGTCTGTATCTTCTAATAACCGAGAGACTAATGGTAAGCATCGAAATATGGACACAGTATATGATATATTTGTTCATAATAAACAAACAAAAATTGATGACGTTATCATTCATTGTTTTTCAATTATTTGAACACGAATTATTTGTATTATGTCAGTTCGATACGAGAACTGTTTCAAAATTTTTGGATTCTATAGAACTAGATTTTTTTTATTAGAATAATTATTAGAAGAGGATGACGAGTTTAGAACCTTATAAACAAATATTTTACAGTTTGATAACTCCACATTTTAAATACAGAGACAGATGTCATATATACTTTTACGACTATTAAGTGGAGATACAAATTATGATTCATTGGTTTACGACTATAGGGCTGCAATGAAAGTCCCAAAATATACAAATTAGGCCAGCCCGTTTTTAGAATACGCCAACCTTAAAAATTTTAAATAACGGAAAGCATTGTGATTTTAGTAGTGTACAAGATATAATAATCTAAAATTTAAAATTGTTTGGTCACTTATTGAATATAAATATTTTATTTAAAAATTTATTTTATTACGAAAACCACATTCAAAACTTTTGCAGTAGTAGTAAATGTACTGCCGAGCCAAGTTGTTGACTGAAAGTATATACTACAGTAAAACCTCTCTAACACGACTAGAGTCGATTCTTGCTCAAATTGTGTTTTTGGAGAGGTGGTCGTTTTAGAGAGAAAGGACAAAGATAGACAATGCAAATATAATAACGAATACTATATTAGATTAAAGGCAGTTATTATTTATCACACGGAGAAAAAAATATTGTTAAAATAACCATACGTATCGCTATTTTAGCTATACGTTGTATAGTCATCTTTCGCAGGGATACACCGTATAGCTAATTTAGCTATCCGGAGTTTCCTTATTGCGGATCCTCAAAGTAACGATACGTATTATTGTTTTAGACATCCAAACGATTTTGGTCATGGTGATTAAACGGTTATGCACAGAGAACAAAATATCGTCAAAATGATCATACGTATCGCTATATTATTTATACAAATTCTCAAATTGACTGTACAGTTACCTATACGACGGAAACTGCACACGTTTACGAGAGTTTTTCGTTGAACGCTTGAATCAAATAAATGAATCCTCATTATAAGTATAATATGTAGCGCTGTTTTGATCATACTATGAACTGTCTAATTAACTTATAAATGTCATTACATTAGCCAAGCGAATAGTTGTTCTGACAATACATAAATTGAGGATACGTCAGATAGTTATTTTGACAATATTTTTTTCTCCGTAGAGAATTATATTGTTATTAAATCAAAATTATTATGAACAGAGTAGTATTCTTATATATACACGGATAAAATATACCGTAGATAAAGTTTTTTTTACTTTACGGAGAATGAAAGAATTAAAATGTCAATCGGGCTTAGAATCATAAATAATGCAGGTAAATGCATTTTGTTTAACGTACGCTCGCTTTTGTAGCTATTATCTATAGGTACAAAATTTTCTAAGTTTAAAAAATTTTGAAAAGTATCGGTCGCCCAATTAATAGTCGCGGTCGGGTTAAAGAGTGGTCACCTAAAAGAAAATTTTTAAGAAGAATGAAATTACGATATATCTGTTCTGAAGCATAATGACCGCTTTTTGAGGTGGTCTCCTTATAGAGATGATCGCCACGAGAGATTTTACTGTAAATTAAATCGAGTGATCCATGATTTAGTCACAGGGTATACATGTTATCAAAAACATCGAAAGAACCAAAAAAATCATATAATTAGCTAAAGGTTAATTTGCCATTTTTTGAATCGAGCGTGAATGGACTTGATTAATAACTTCGAAATAATTGCAAAAAATTAAAAAAATGATTATATTGTCAAATTTCTCAGGTTGCATCACTCTTGCTAATCACATGGAATGCTTTCGAAATGTACTTACTTATAGAAAAGTTAACATATCAGCGAGCATGGAAAATTTTAACAGGGATATTAAAATTTGTTTTTTTAGACTTTGATTGTTTGTTTAATATATCTTCGTCTTATACTACCCCTATTTAGAGTCAAACTTGCTACTTATTACGTATTAAATGCAAATTTTCCTTTTGTTAACGGTACCTACGTCTTTTTGCCGATAAATGTCAAATGAGAATATTGTTTAGCTAAAACGAATTAATTTTGAGGTTTTTTTTACATCCTAAACGATTTAATGGCACCCCGTGATGTACACGAACGGAATCCTTAAAGTTTCAAGATCATTTTCTTTATAATTTTAATTTCTTAAAAGTTAACTTTGGTTTAAAAAATGTTAAGAAACCAATTAAAAGGTAATTTTTTTGCCGATTGCAATTCTCACTATAAAAAAGTGTACTTTTAAAGGTTTAAAAGGAAAATGAAAAAAGCTTTAAAATTATGGTATACACGATATGACGCGGCTTTAGTAAACAGAAAAAGTTTTAAAAGACCTTCACACCAGCTCGCACCCCTCTGATAGCAGAGCTTGCGGATCACAAATGATTCGTGGAAATTTTGTTCTTCTGGAGGTAAATATCGTATCCTAGCACTGCCGGCAGCGGCACTTCACAATCCAAAAACAAAATCAAAGGCTCTATTTGACGACATTTGCAATGAATTTTTAAAGTGTAAGAATGGTCAATTTGACATAAACTTTTTTTTAAGAAAAAATTAATAACTTAGCAAATATTTTAGTTCCATGGTTATTTGAAAAGATGTTTCTACATACTTTTGCTAGGAGCCGAAGACCTTAAACGCGAAAGCGTTTATTTACAAAAAAATGAACAAGTAGTTATTTCATTATTAAGCGGCATACAATATTGATAAAGTTATTTTAATGATGGTAAGGGAATTAATTTTACTTTAATTTACTTTTTGTTCACAAAGCAATTTTGTTCTGATCACACCATTCTAAAGTTTTGGATGTTTTTAAGAAAATATAACTTTTACCATGAATCGAATGTCTTAAACGCAAAGCATTTAAATTATATAATGAAATTAATTTCACAGCAATGCATTACACAAAATCGCGAAGCGATTTTGTCTTGCAGAATTCTCAAAGCGAATTTTGCTAGTTTGTTCTATGTATAAAAATGTTTAATGGAGTTTTTGCAATAATTATGCAATTCCTGAAATTTTTTAAATAAAGTTAGATGTATGTATTTATTATCGATTTTTGATTACAGAATAACGGTTTTTGAGTTTTTTGTTTTCATCTCTAATTAAGTATTCATATCAGTGATAATTAATTATAGTAACAGCATTCTTTAGTGAAGGTTCGTAAGCTCATTAGACAATTAATTGTAAGTTTTACGCTCTACGAAATAACGCATAATTTAATGCCAAAGGTTTAGGTGCATAAATATGAGACAACAGAAAAAGGGATACATATTTATTAGTATGAATGTTCTAAAAGAAAAATAATTGTTTATTTGTAAAATTAATTTGATTTTATTTTAGAGATTTTCTATAAGATGACACATAATGACAAAAAAAAGACAGTATAATATTTCTAGGTAGTACAAAAAATACGTTTATCGCTCATAAAAATAACGAAAAAGTGTCCTCCAGCAGAGCAACTAATTCTTAAAATAGCGTTATACAAAAGGCAATTCTAACTGTTAGTTTTCAAATGCAACACTCACGTATCCGGGGTTTAAGTTTATTCTGTTCTGATGAAGTAAACCGGGAAACCGTGGATCAAAGAACGTGGTTGCTATGTGACCATTGATTGATGCGATTTTAACACACTCATTAGTTAGTATGGCCCAACGTTACGTCTAAATGGCGTTGCCGTACATGTTAGTGTCATATAACTAGTGCTTTGCACACTTTATACATAGCGGTAACCTCGGATTTTTTTAAAATAAAATGTTATTATTTTACTATAAGTTTTTAACTAACTATTCTTTTAAAAAACATAAATTAAAAAATATAATAAAAAACAATTTTTACAACGGTTTTATTTTGTTTCTAAGACTGTATTACTTTTACATTAAAATTATTTTAAAAATTATTATACAAATACATATTCAATATTGTTGATTATACAGGGTGTCACACGAATAGGCACTGGAACTTAACCGGGTGATACTTGATACGAATCTAAAGAATAAAAGTTTATATAAAATGCCCTAAATCATTTTTCTAGTAAATCATAACACAACGTCATCTCCATATGCGCTTTATTGCTGATTGTCATATTTAATATGCGATTTCTATAGCTTTTATTTTTTTTTATATGGCTTTAATGGCATCGTAATAACAGATTTAAAAAAAATCGTAATAATAAGGTATTTATTACACATTTTTGAATTGAAGTTTACGATATCATAACTCAAAAATATGACACATAAGATCACTTGACTTGGGGTATGTTTTTGTTCAGTTGAAAGTCATTTATAAATGGGTTAAGTTTCAATACTTATTCATGGGACACCCAGTATACTAAGAAAAATGAATATATTTAAAAAAATTGTGTCGAATAAATACTTACTAGTTAGGTAACGTTGTTTAATTAATAAATAGAGTATTTTTGAATTTATAAGCGTTTATAGATATTTATTTTGAGATAAAAACAACGCTTGAAATAACTAATAACCAAAACAGTCTTCATAAGCATATTTTCGAATATACAAAAGAAATAATCAAATTTTCACTTGATTTGTAGTAGTGCTGAATTGCAAATAAGATACAATAACTTTTTTACAGATAAAAAAAAACATAATAAACACTACTCCGTTATGAATCAGTTATTAATGGAATTGCAAAAGTAAAAAAGATACTTAATTAGCAAATTTCAGATTATATTTAAATATTTTAATAAATCTTTGCTTTAAAAGATTTCTAATACCTATACAATTAACTTTAAAACATCTTAAAAAATTATAATTATAAACGAATTCTAAAATTATATATAAATAGGTATATGATATTGTGATATTGTTATGTTTAAAAATTCAACTGTTTTATTTCAAACTACAAATCTATTTATATGAGTGTAGTGCTAGAAAAATTAACAATGAATGGAAATTTTCTATTGTTGCTTTTGATTTTAAGAAATGATAGATTATTAATAAAATATAGAAGGCAGATAATAAAATAACAGGCTTTCCACATTTTAGTGCTCTTTGCAATATTAGGCACTGTACACGCTTTCTCGGTTTATTAAAGTATCCAATTGAAAATGAAAAAAAAATTAAGTCTATAAGCATCGATTAATGATAACCCTTTAATAAAGTTTATAAACTTGTTTAATGTTTTCAATATGTTAACTTCATAAAATGTTTAAACAACTAAACAAATTTATAAGTATAAGTAAAGCAAAACAAGAAATAATTAATTTTTACATATAAAAGTAATATACATAAAATTGCTTACCTTCCTTTATTTGAAGCATACTTTATAGTATTTATAGTATATTTTTAATAAATTTCAATTTTAGTTTCGTGGAGCCCTGATAATCCAGATAATCCTATAGATAATAGTCTATCTGTTTTTTGAGCTCAGATTTAGATATGTTCATATTTTTTTGTTATTTTTATAATAATTATTAACTAGCAAAATTCGCTTCGCTCATTGTGCTAGACAAAATCGCTACGCGATTTTGTTTAGGGGCGCGCGGTTACGTTGGATGTAGGGCAGAAACGCTACGCGTTTAGTGCCTTCGGCGTCTAGCATAGACTCTGGATTTATAAAAACGCCCATTCTCTATTGGTTAGTTTAAAAATGGTCGAAATTGGTTCAAGACTAACTAAAATATAGCTAAAAAACCTTTCGACTGGTTAAAATCGAATGGTCGCTAAGCAACGCCAAATAGCAAAAAAATGATCGACGTAGGTTAAAAAATGACAAACTTGACCAAATTGTTCCTTTTAACTGTTTGGATCGAGCATATCATGACGTGGTAACAAATAGTTCATATGAACTAAAAAAACTGAAAAGTAAAAAAAAATTGAAAAATCAGTTAATAAATCGAATAGTTGATTAAAATTCTAACCGCGATTGAATAAAATTACTTGGTTGCTATGCAACGAACAATCATAAACATTATAAAACTAAAATATTCAATGTTTGATCAAGTTGACACTTAATCATTAATTTTAAGCCGTTTGAATCGAGTGTGCCATGGTTGGTTCCCAAAGTGTATAGGTACAAACAATGGACATGAAAAAACTATTAAAATCGAATGAAAAATACATAATTTAAACGAACGTGTCCAAAACAAACAAACTATCTGTAAAAATAGCGTTTTGAAGCCGGAGCATCGATAAATATGTCAAAAAAGTAAAACAATCGAATGAAAAATACAAAATTTAAACATCCGTGTCCAAAACAAACAAACTATCTGTAATAATAGGGTTATAACGCCCGAGCATCGATAAATATCGGTGGGCTGATTCGCAGCCCCGAATGTCAAAAACATTGCAAAAACTAAAAAAATTCTTTGTCGGATCAAATTGACACTTAAAAATCCATTTAGACCTTTTGAATCGAGTGTTTCATGGTATGGTCACAAAGACTACAGCTAAAATCAAAAACATTTAATAAACTTAAGAAAATCCAATGTTTGCTCAAGATGACAGGTACAAATTAATTTTGAACCGTTAGAATCGAGTGTGTCATGATTTGGTCACAAAGTCTGCAAGTACACTCAAAAACAATAAAAAAACTGCAAAAATCTAATGTTCGATCAAGTTGACACTTAAGCATTAATTTTAAACCGTTTGAATCGAGTGTGTCATGATTAGTTCTCAAAATGTATTGGTACAAACGAAAAACATGAAAAAACTATTAAAATCGAATAAAAAATACAAAATTTAAACAAACGTAACAAAAACAAAAGAGTTGTAAAAAAAATCTTATAAAGCGGAAGTATATCTAAATATTGCTGGGCTGCTACGCAGCCCCGTATGTCAAAAATTGGAACAATCGAATGAAAAATACAATATTTAAATGAACGCGTTCAAAACAAACAAACTATCTGTAAAAATAACGTTGTAAAGCCGGAGCATCGATAAATATCGCTGGGTTGCTCCGCAGCCACGAATGTCAAAAAATTAAAACAATCGAATGAAAAATACAAAACTTAAACGAACGTGTCCAAAACAAACTATCCGTAAAAATAACGTTTTAAAGCCGGAGCATTGATAAGTATCGCTCGGCTGCTACTCAGCCCCGAATGTCCAAAAATTAGAACACTCGAATGAAAAATACAAAATTGAAGCGAACGTGTCCAAAACAAACAAACTATCTGTAAAAATAGCGTTTTAAAGCCGGAGCATCGATAAGTATCGCTGGGCTGCTACTCAGCCCCGAATGTCAAAAAATTAGAGCAATCGAATAAAAAATACAAAATTTAAACGAACTTGTCCAAAACAAACAAACTATCTGTAATAATAGGGTTATAAAGCGCAAGCATCAATAAATATCGCTGGGCTGCTACGCAGCCCCGAATGTCCAAAAATTAGAACAATCGAATGAAAAATACAAAATTGAAGCGAACGTGTCCAAAACAAACAAACTATCTGTAAAAATAGCGTTTTAAAGCCGGAGCATCGATAAATATCGGTGGGCTGCTTCGCAGCCCCGAATGTCAAAGACATTGCAAAAACTAAAAAAATCTTTTGCCGGATCAAATTGACACTTAAAAATCCATTTAGACCTTTTGAATCAAGTGTTCCATGGTGTGGTCACAAAGACTATAGGTAAAATCAAAAACATCTAATAAACTTAAGAAAATTCAATGTTCGCTCAAGATGACAGGTACAAATTAATTTTGAACCGTTTGAATCGAGTGTGCCATGATTTGGTCACAAAGTGTGCAGGTACAATCGAAAATATTGAAAAAACTAAAAAAATCCAATGTCCGATCAAATTGACAGGTACAAATTAATTTTGGTTCGTTTGAATCGAGTGTGCCATGATTTGGTCACAAAGACTATAGGTAAAATCAAAAACAATTAAAAAAACTGCAAAAATCTAATGTGAGATCAAGTTGACGCTTAAAAATTAATTTTAGAACGTTTGAATCTAGTATGCAATGATTTGTTCACAAAGTGTACAGGTACGGACGAAAACTTTGAAAAAACCTGTTAATAAGTCGAAGCATCAAAAAATATCGATTTGGTTGCTACGCAACCCTACGTGTTGAAAAAATTTTCAAAATCGGTCAAAATATGTAAAAGTAAACCAAAGAGCACAAATCAATCGAAAAGAATTCAAGGAAAACGATCGTAAATGCTAAAATCTCTTGCCGATGAAATATTCAAATTTGGCGGGAGAGATCGCAAACGCTCGTGACATTGAAATGTCATTGTGACATTTATTGAACGAAACGAATACATTTTTTTGGTTTTTTACTTTTTTCGTTCCGAAAACGACACAAATGACCCCCGTTCTATACACGAACGGAATCCTTGGAGTTTCGCGGTCATTTCCTTTATATCTTTAACGTTCCAAACGTTAATTTCGACTTATTAAAAGCTTCCAACGAATTCAAGATGTAATTGTTAGGTTTACACTTTGTCTTCTTGATTTTCTTATAGCTTACCGAAAAGAGCTCCCGGAGCGCCCAGGACGGTACGAATAGACGCGTAAAGAAATTCTCTACAAGTCTGTCGTAACGTTAGGGGTCGTCCGACTTTTTTCGCTTCGGTAAAAGTAAATCTCTAACACTTTTCACCGTTTGTTTGCCGTTTTCTCATAGTTTTCGACAAAACCGAGCCTTCTTTCGCTTGTAGAAAAAAAACGGTCAAAGATAGAAACGTCCGGTTTGCGCAGTTTGACGCCCCTTTAACGGATAAAAAGAAAGTTTCAAATGACTGGCGCGCCATCTCTGAGCCCCCGCCTTCGGGAGCCCCGGGAACCCAAATTTCTTTAAAAAATGCCGTCTTTTAAGCAAAAATCGACTGCGGTATTGGTCCCCGATGGTTGCCGGAGACGTCATTCTACCCCCCCGAAGCGAAATCGCGAGCTCTTTCTGCTAGCAAGGACCCGAACTCGCTGTGACCCTCCGTTTGGGCGCCAAAAATTTTTTAAGGTTTTGCTCTATTTACATTTTTCGTGATTTACCCGCCCACATGTACCCGAATGAGCAACGCAAAAAATCTAAAAAAGATACAGGTAGACGCGCAAAACTCTGACACACGCCCTTTTGGGGTTTTCGGTGTCGTCAGACGACTCCTACCCTTCTTCCCAAGCTCTCAAAGAGAAAACTTAATTTTTTTCAAATTTTTCTTTTCGAGAACATTCTTTTATCGTTGTTAAACGAAGAGGAATATCGCAAATCCGCTTTCGCCGCGCGATAGCCCCATTTTTTGCGCATCTAAAACTGTGGACCGAGTGCCACTTAACTCTTAACATGGCGCCGTCACGGCTTCTCGAAAAAAGCATTCTGTCGAAAATTTCAGAAGCTTGAAATTAAGAAATCGTCTATATCTCGGAAACGGCTCGTTCGATTTTAACAAATTGTTTTTTAAACGAAAGCCCGTTCAATTGTAGGGATAGAACGTCGCTTCGCGAACGTAGGTTGTCGCTTTAGATTTCGAGTAAATCGCAAAAGTATATCGAAAAGTGCGTCTTCGGAAACGGTTTTTCTTCGCTAGCTTCGCCATTTATATGTATAAAGGCACTTTTTTTTTTATCGAAAGATGCGCAATTGTCGGCCGCGTCTTTTTTTGAGAGGGCATCTTTTGGCCTAGAAGTCAGGTTCTCTCGCTATCGCGACTTTTAATTTCTTCAGGCTTAGTTTTTTATAAGTATATAACTAGAAGTTTGCCGCTTCGCGGCTAACTTCTAGGCAAAATCGCATTCGCGATTTTGCTAAACGCTATCGCGTTTAAGGCCTTCGGCTCCTAGAAAAATTCAAAATATGTCGGTATTTTTTTGATAAACGCTGTCGCGTTTAAGACCTTCGGCTTCTAGTAAAATTCAAAATTTGTCAGAATTTCTTGACATTTTGATTTTTCTTAAAGTTCGGTACTTCTAGGAAAAATCGCTTTGCGATTTTGCTGCATTTTTATTGTTAGCATCGATTCATTAATATCTAATTTGACTTGTTGGCCGCTTCGCGGCTAACCTCTGGGCGATTTTGCAGCATTTTTGTTAGTATAAATTTGTTGTTATTCAATGTGATTTTGCTTACCGCTTTTGATAAACGCTATTGCGTTTAAGACCTTCGGCTTCTAGTAAAATTCAAAATCTGTCAGTGTTTGTTGACATTTTGATTTTTCTTAAAGTCCGGTACATCTAGGAAAATCGCTTTGCGATTTTGCTGCATTTTTATTGTTAGCATCGATTCATTAATATCTAATTTGACTTGTTGGCCGCTTCGCGGCTAACCTCTGCGCGAGTTTGCAGCATTTTTGTTAGTATCGACTTATTGTTATTCAATGCGAACTTGTTTGCCGCTTCGCGGCTATTTTCTGAGCAAAATCGCTTCGCGATTTTGCAGCATTTTTGTTGGTACCAATTTATTGTCATTTAATGTGAACTTGTTTGCCGCTTCGCGGTTAACTTCTAGGCAAAATCGCATTGCGATTTTGTTGCATTCGCTTCACTTACGCGTCTCGTAACATAATTTAAATTTTTAAAATTCTAATTAATATTATTTTTATTAATAATACTACAGAGCAATTTATTTAGTTTTACTCTCAATATCCAATCAACTTTTGCAAAATATTTTATCAAATGAGGAAATTGAAATAGATTAAAACCTCTTTTTTCAGTTAGCGCAAAAACATAATTTTTTAATTAAAAGAATATATCTATCATATACATATATAATAATATAATTAATTAAAATGAACAAAGGTAAGCATTTTTAAAATATAAGTAAAAACACAGTTTTCTGAACCATAAAATTAAGGTAACGAATTAGCCCTTGTTAAAAATTATAAAATTATTTATGGGCGTACAGAAATATTTTGACTATAATCCGATTTTAGTTTGATTAAAATACATTTAGAGTTTTTCAAAACCTGGGCCTTCAAAGTGAGATGACGATACTTTTTACTTGGATAGTAGATAGCCGTAATCAGCTGCAAATACAGCATATACATTTTGTTTATTATTAGCTTTAAAATACTTTTTTTCTAAACTGGTTTCGATGACCAGTCGATGAGCGTTACAATTTGGAGATTTTAGCCGACCCTACATTGTAAATATCAGCTTCTCAAACGTCCCTTAATTTGAGCGTTTAAAAGAAAGAAATTTAGTTTGTGATTTTAGTACAGTTTGTTTTTCGATGGGTTAGTTTATGTAAATACCTCTCTAAAATTTGTTGTTAATTTTGTTATGTGGAAGTGTTGTTTGCTTCTTTAGTCAGTTATTTTGTACTACTGTAAAAAATAAAATTGAGTATGTCCGAGATAAGACATGAGAACCATTTAAAATGTATTTCGCTAAATAAAATATTTTATTTCGTAGCGTAAAAAGTTTGTTTTTAAAAGTGTTACAGAATTGGTCGCCTTGGCTTCCTCGCATACGAGTTTAAGGTTTCAAAAGCCGCTCTGTTTACGCAAATCTGCCCGTTAATCTCTTCATTTCGGAAATATTAGCAATCAAAAATTACCAAAAAAAGCACGCTTTTTAAGATTTTTGCAAAGCTCCCGGTGTTTTGCGCCTTTCAAAATTTCATATTTCCAACCCATAATGCTTTGAATTCGAATTTAAACATTTTTTTTTGTTTCATAACGGTTAAAGACAGGAAGAAACAATACCTTCATTAAGAAAAACGTCTGTCCAAGAAGAAAACCTCTTGTTACTCCATTATTGGAGAGTATTTTCAATACATAATTTAAAAGAATAAATAATTGTTTGTAGTGATAGTAAAAATGTAAAACGACGTTTTAAAATTGCAAGTAAGCGATCGAAGACGCTAATTTAAATAAATATGTACGAAACTGCAAAATTAATAATTAATCCATTCTATGCATTTTGTAATCAAATTTGTTAAAACTAATTTACTAATTTATGTTGGGAGTATCTTTAACACCCCAAACTTGTATGCCGCATTAAACATACCTCTATGTTAGGAATTCCGCCCAATTTTTAGGGAGTCCTGAGGGTCGAACCTCTAAACGAAAATTTTGTAAAATGAACAGTAAGAACCGCTCTTCTTCGGGCTTTCCAGCAAATATAAATTTAACTCCTTTTGAAAATGCCAAGTCTTAGAAATGACGATGGGAAGAATTATTCAAATATGTTGTATTTCGTGAATTCCTCTCAAGGTTGTGTTTCATATCGTAACGGTCGCTTTTAAAAGTGTAGGATTCCTGGCGCCGGAGCCCTAAGCAGCCCGGTGTCCTCAAAGATGAATATTGTCATTTCGAAAGACCGCTCTTTCTATCTGCGCAAACCCCACATTTCTATTGTTATTAGTTTCGGAGATATTAGCAATCAAAGGTACATCAAAATGATTAATTATAATAAATTTCCTTCTGTCAGATGAAACGTCAAATTTCAAAACTCGTGCGCGAGCCGTCAATTTTTTCTTATTAATTTAATATCTCGAGAACCGCTGAACCGATTTACAAAAACTTTTTTTTAAATGAATCTGGAAGATCTCATGACACTTTCGTTCGCTTTATGTTGGGGTCTATCTTCAACCCCTAAGCCGGTATGCTGCGTCGAACATACCCCTATTTCAGGAATTCCGCCTAATTATTTAGAGGCTTCTAAGGGCCGAACGCCTAAAGAATTTTTTTTTTTTAATTAACAGTAAGAAGCGCTCTTTTTTGGGCTTTCTAGCGAATATAAATTTAACCCCTTTTAAAAATTCCAAGTCTTAGATATGACGATGGGAAGAATTAGAAATGTTGTATTTGGTGAATTAAAATGATGTCTTCCGTAGCGTAAAAACGATCGCTTTCAAAGGTGTTGGTAAAAAAATCGAGGCGGAGCCCTACGCAGCCCTAATGTTCTGAAAGATGACCATTAGCATCTAAAAAGACCGCTCTTTCTACCTGCGCAAACCCCAATTTTCTATCGTTTTTAGTTTCGGAGATATTAGCAATCAAAAAACACCAAAAAAAGCCCCTTTTTAAGATTTTTTTGCGGAGCCCCCGGGGCTCTGCCCCATTCAAAAGTTAACTTTTTCTACGTAAAATAACGCGTTCTATTCGAATTTAAATATTTTAGGCCGCTTGCAGCTACCGTTTTCGAGTAATTTGAGTTCAAAATTTTTGCGCCGGGCTAGGGCCTTCCAGGGCCGTATTCTTAAAAAATCAAAATTAAGGTGTGATAGAGCAGTTTCTGACTTGGTTTCCTCAGATCAGGCACTTTTTGAATCGGAGTACGGGAAATGGCCGAAAATCGCATTTGAAAAAAAGTGGGGGTAAAATTTCTTGCGCAGAAACGGTTCTTTGGAGGCGGATATCTCGGCCCCCCATAGAGATATCGCGGCGCACAAAAAACGAAAACGTGTGCCTTTAATGGAGCTACCACATATCCTAAATTCAATCCTCTACCCCCTTCCCTCTCCCCTCCAGGACGATCCGCGCAAGGAAAATCGAAATAACTAAAAATAGTGCCCCCTAAGCCCCCCTCGAACCCCCTTAAAAAATTGTCGATCGTAATTTGCCACCTTCGTACCAAATTTGAATGGTCAAGGTCCAAAAACGTGGACGCTATCGCGAAAGAGATTTTGTAATGCTTATTTTTTTATAAGTATATAACTAGAAGTTTGCCGCTTCGCGGCTAACTTCTAGGCAAAATCGCATTCGCGATTTTGCTAAACGCTATCGCGTTTAAGGCCTTCGGCTCCTAGAAAAATTCAAAATATGTCGGTATTTTTTTGATAAACGCTGTCGCGTTTAAGACCTTCGGCTTCTAGTAAAATTCAAAATTTGTCAGAATTTCTTGACATTTTGATTTTTCTTAAAGTTCGGTACTTCTAGGAAAAATCGCTTTGCGATTTTGCTGCATTTTTATTGTTAGCATCGATTCATTAATATCTAATTTGACTTGTTGGCCGCTTCGCGGCTAACCTCTGGGCGATTTTGCAGCATTTTTGTTAGTACCGATTTATTGTTATTCAATGCGAACTTGTTTGCCGCTTCGCGGCTAACCTCTGCGATTTTGCAGCATTTTGTTAGTATAAATTTGTTGTTATTCAATGTGATTTTGCTTACCGTTTTGATAAACGCTATTGCGTTTAAGACCTTCGGCTTCTAGTAAAATTCAAAATCTGTCAGTGTTTGTTGACATTTTGATTTTTCTTAAAGTCCGGTACATCTAGGAAAATCGCTTTGCGATTTTGCTGCATTTTTATTGTTAGCATCGATTCATTAATATCTAATTTGACTTGTTGGCCGCTTCGCGGCTGACCTCTGGGCGAGTTTGCAGCATTTTTGTTAGTATCGACTTATTGTTATTCAATGCGAACTTGTTTGCCGCTTCGCGGCTATTTTCTGAGCAAAATCGCTTCGCGATTTTGCAGCATTTTTGTTGGTACCAATTTATTGTCATTTAATGTGAACTTGTTTGCCGCTTCGCGGCTAACTTCTAGGCAAAATCGCATTGCGATTTTGTTGCATTCGCTTCACTTACGCGTCTGGTAACATAATTTAAATTTTAAAATTCTAATTAATATTATTTTTATTAATAATACTACAGAGCAATTTATTTAGTTTTACTCTCAATATCCAATCAACTTTTGCAAAATATTTTATCAAATGAGGAAATTGAAATAGATTAAAACCTCTTTTTCAGTTAACGCAAAACATAATTTTTAATTAAAAGAATATATCTATCATATACATATATAATAATATAATTAATTAAAATGAACAAAGGTAAGCATTTTTAAAATATAAGTAAAAACACAGTTTTCTGAACCATAAAATTAAGGTAACGAATTAGCCCCTTGTTAAAAAATTATAAAATTATTTATGGGCGTACAGAAATATTTTGACTATAATCCGATTTTAGTTTGATTAAAATACATTTAGAGTTTTTCAAAACCTGGGCCTTCAAAGTGAGATGACGATACTTTTTACTTGGATAGTAGATAGCCGTAATCAGCTGCAAATACAGCATATACATTTTTGTTTATTATTAGCTTTAAAATACTTTTTTTTCTAAACTGGTTTCGATGACCAGTCGATGAGCGTTACGAATTTGGAGATTTTAGCCGACCCTACATTGTAAATATCAGCTTCTCGAACGTCCCTTAATTTGAGCGTTTAAAAAGAAAGAAATTTAGTTTGTGATTTTAGTACAGTTTGTTTTTTCGATGGGTTAGTTTATGTAAATACCTCTCTAAAATTTGTTGTTAATTTTGTTATGTGGAAGTGTTGTTTGCTTCTTTAGTCAGTTATTTTGTACTACTGTAAAAAATAAAATTGAGTATGTCCGAGATAAGACATGAGAACCATTAAAATGTATTTCGCTAAATAAAATATTTTATTTCGTAGCGTAAAAAGTTTGTTTTTAAAAGTGTTACAGAATTGGTCGCCTTGGCTTCCTCGCATACGAGTTTTAAGGTTTCAAAAGCCGCTCTGTTTACGCAAATCTGCCCGTTAATCTCTTAATTTCGGAAATATTAGCAATCAAAATTACCAAAAAGCCCGCCTTTTAAGATTTTTGCAAAGCTCCCGGTGTTTTGCGCCTTTCAAAATTTCATATTTCCAACCCATAATGCTTTGAATTCAATTTAAACATTTTTTTGTTTCATAACGGTTAAAGACAGGAAGAAACAATACCTTCATTAAGAAAAACGTCTGTCCAAGAAGAAAACCTCTTGTTACTCCATTATTGGAGTATTTTCAATACATAATTTAAAAGAATAAATAATTGTTTGTAGTGATAGTAAAAATGTAAAACGACGTTTTAAAATTGCAAGTAGCGATCGAAGACGCTAATTTAAATAAATATGTACGAAACTGCAAAATTAATAATTAATCCATTTTATGCATTTTGTAATCAAATTTGTTAAAACTAATTTACTAATTTATGTTGGGGTGTATCTTTAACACCCCAAACTTGTATGCGCATTAAACATACCTCTATGTTAGGAATTCCGCCCAATTTTTAGGGAGTCCTGAGGGTCGAACCTCTAAACGAAAATTTTTGTAAAATGAACAGTAAGAACCGCTCTTCTTCGGGCTTTCCAGCAAATATAAATTTAACTCCTTTTGAAAATGCCAAGTCTTAGAAATGACGATGGGAAGAATTATTCAAATATGTTGTATTTCGTGAATTCCTCTCAAGGTTGTGTTTCATATCGTAACGGTCGCTTTTAAAAGTGTAGGATTCCTGGCGCCGGAGCCCTAAGCAGCCCGGTGTCCTCAAAGATGAATATTGTCATTTCGAAAGACCGCTCTTTCTATCTGCGCAAACCCACATTTCTATTGTTATTAGTTTCGGAGATATTAGCAATCAAAGGTACATCAAAATGATTAATTATAATAAATTTCCTTCTGTCAGATGAAACGTCAAATTTTCAAAACTCGTGCGCGAGCCGTCAATTTTTTCTTATTAATCTAATATCTCGAGAACCGCTGAACCGATTTACAAAAAATTTTTTAAATGAATCTGGAAGATCTCATGACACTTTCGTTCGCTTTATGTTGGGGTCTATCTTCAACCCCTAAGCCGGTATGCTGCGTCGAACATACCCCTATTTCAGAATTCCGCCTAATTATTTAGAGGCTTCTAAGGGCCGAACGCCTAAAGAATTTTTTTTAATTAACAGTAAGAAGCGCTCTTTTTTGGGCTTTCTAGCGAATATAAATTTAACCCCTTTTAAAAATTCCAAGTCTTAGATATGACGATGGGAAGAATTAGAAATGTTGTATTTGGTGAATTAAAATGATGTCTTCCGTAGCGTTAAAACGATCGCTTTCAAAGGTGTTGGTAAAAAAATCGAGGCGGAGCCCTACGCAGCCCTAATGTTCTGAAAGATGACTATTAGCATCTAAAAAGACCGCTCTTTCTACCTGCGCAAACCCCAATTTTCTATCGTTTTTAGTTTCGGAGATATTAGCAATCAAAAACACCAAAAAGCCCGTTTTTAAGATTTTTGCGGAGCCCCAGGGCTCTGCCCCATTCAAAAGTTAACTTTTTCTACGTAAAATAACGCGTTCTATTCGAATTTAAATATTTTAGGCCGCTTGCAGCTACCGTTTTCGAGTAATTTGAGTTCAAAATTTTTGCGCAGGGCTAGGGCCTTCCAGGGCCGTATTCTTAAAAAATCAAAATTAAGGTGTGATAGCGCAGCTTCTGACTTGGTTTCCTCAGATCAGGCACTTTTTGAATCGGAGTACGGGAAATGGCCGAAAATTGCATTTGAAAAAAAGGGGGGGTAAAATTTGTTGCGCAGAAACGGTTCTTTGGAGGCGGATATCTCGGCCCCCCATAGAGATATCGCGGCGCACAAAAAACGAAAACGTGTGCCTTTAATGGAGCTACCACATATCCTAAATTCAATCCTCTACCCCCTTCCCTCTCCCCTCCAGGGCGATCCGCGCAAGAAAAATCGAAATAACTAAAATAATGCCCCCTAAGCCCCTCGAACCCCCTTCAAAACTTGTCGATCGTAATTTGCCACCTTCGTACCAAATTTGAATAGTCAAGGTCCAAAAACGTGGACGCTATCGCGAAAGAGATTTTGTAATGCTTATTTTTTTATAAGTATATAACTAGAAGTTTGCCGCTTCGCGGCTAACTTCTAGGCAAAATCGCATTCGCGATTTTGCTAAACGCTATCGCGTTTAAGGCCTTCGGCTCCTAGAAAAATTCAAAATATGTCGGTATTTTTTTGATAAACG
This sequence comes from Sinopyrophorus schimmeli, assembly GCA_036325965.1. Classification (NCBI taxonomy): domain Eukaryota; kingdom Metazoa; phylum Arthropoda; class Insecta; order Coleoptera; family Elateridae; genus Sinopyrophorus; species Sinopyrophorus schimmeli. The sequence goes on from JARFIZ010000188.1 coordinate 244,135, forward strand.
CTGTCGCGTTTAAGACCTTCGGCTTCTAGTAAAATTCAAAATTTGTCAGAATTTCTTGACATTTTGATTTTTCTTAAAGTTCGGTACTTCTAGGAAAAATCGCTTTGCGATTTTGCTGCATTTTTATTGTTAGCATCGATTCATTAATATCTAATTTGACTTGTTGGCCGCTTCGCGGCTAACCTCTGGGGCGATTTTGCAGCATTTTGTTAGTACCGATTTATTGTTATTCAATGGAACTTGTTTGCCGCTTCGCGGGTAACCTTGCGATTTTGCAGCATTTTGTTAGTATAAATTTGTTGTTATTCAATGTGATTTTGCTTACCGTTTTGATAAACGCTATTGCGTTTAAGACCTTCGGCTTCTAGTAAAATTCAAAATCTGTCAGTGTTTGTTGACATTTTGATTTTCTTAAAGTCCGGTACATCTAGGAAAATCGCTTTGCGATTTTGCTGCATTTTTTGTTAGCATCGATTCATTAATATCTAATTTGACTTGTTGGCCGCTTCGCGGCTATCTGAGAGCGATTTTGCAGCATTTTTGTTAGTATCATTATTGTTATTCAATGCGAACTTGTTTGCCGCTTCGCGGCTATTTTCTGCAAAATCGCTTCGCGATTTTGCAGCATTTTGTTGGTACCAATTTATTGTCATTTAATGTGAACTTGTTTGCCGCTTCGCGCTAACTTCTAGGCAAAATCGCATTTGCGATTTTGTTGCATTTTGTTCACTTACGCGTCTCGTAACATAATTTAAATTTTTAAAATTCTAATTAATATTATTTTTATTAATAATACTACAGAGCAATTTATTTAGTTTTACTCTAATATCCAATCAACTTTTGCAAAATATTTTATCAAATGAGGAAATTGAAATAGATTAAAACCTCTTTTTTCAGTTAACGCAATAACATAATTTTTAATTAAAAGAATATATCTATCATATACATTATAATAATATAATTAATTAAAATGAACAAGGTAAGCATTTTTAAAATATAAGTAAAACACAGTTTTCTGAACCATAAAATTAAGGTAACGAATTAGCCCCTTGTTAAAAATTATAAAATTATTATGGGCGTACAGAAATATTTTGACTATAATCCGATTTTAGTTTGATTAAAATACATTTAGAGTTTTTCAAAACCTGGGCCTTCAAAGTGAGATGACAATACTTTTTACTTGGATAGTAGATAGCCGTAATCAGCTGCAAATACAGCATATACATTTTGTTTATTATTAGCTTAAAATACTTTTTTCTAAACTGGTTTCGATGACCAGTCGATGAGCGTTAAGAATTTGGAGATTTTAGCCGACCCTACATTGTAAATATCAGCTTCTCAAACGTCCCTTAATTTGAGCGTTTAAAAAGAAAGAAATTTAGTTTGTGATTTTAGTACAGTTTGTTTTTTCGATGGGTTAGTTTATGTAAATACCTCTCTAAAATTTGTTGTTAATTTTTGTACTACTGTAAAAAATAAAATTGAGTATGTCTGAGATAAGACATGAGAACCATTAAAAATGTATTTCGCTAAATAAAATATTTTATTTCGTAGCGTAAAAAGTTTGTTTTTAAAAGTGTTACAGAATTGGTCGCCTTGGCTTCCTCGCATACGAGTTTTAAGGTTTCAAAAGCCGCTCTGTTTACGCAAATCTGCCCGTTAATCTCTTAATTTCGGAAATATTAGCAATCAAAACTTTTAAGATTTTTGCAAAGCTCCCGGTGTTTTGCGCCTTTCAAAATTTCATATTTCCAACCCATAATGCTTTGAATTCAATTTAAACATTTTTTTGTTTCATAACGGTTAAAGACAGGAAGAAACAATACCTTCATTAAGAAAAACGTCTGTCCAAGAAGAAAACCTCTTGTTACTCCCTTATTGAGAGTATTTTCAATACATAATTTAAAAGAATAAATAATTGTTTGTAGTGATAGTAAAAATGTAAAACGACGTTTTAAAATTGCAAGTAGGCGATCGAAGACGCTAATTTAAATAAATATGTACGAAACTGCAAAATTAATAATTAATCCATTTTATGCATTTTGTAATCAAATTTGTTAAAACTAATTTACTAATTTATGTTGGGGTGTATCTTTAACACCCCAAACTTGTATGCCGCATTAAACATACCTCTATGTTAGGAATTCCGCCCAATTTTTAGGAGTCCTGAGGGTCGAACCTCTAAACGAAAATTTTGTAAAATGAACAGTAAGAACCGCTCTTCTTCGGGCTTTCCAGCAAATATAAATTTAACTCCTTTTGAAAATGCCAAGTCTTAGAAATGACGATGGGAAGAATTATTCAAATATGTTGTATTTCGTGAATTCCTCTCAAGGTTGTGTTTCATATCGTAACGGTCGCTTTTAAAAGTGTAGGATTCCTGGCGCCGGAGCCCTAAGCAGCCCGGTGTCCTCAAAGATGAATATTGTCATTTCGAAAGACCGCTCTTTCTATCTGCGCAAACCCCACATTTCTATTGTTATTAGTTTCGGAGATATTAGCAATCAAAGGTACATCAAAATGATTAATTATAATAAATTTCCTTCTGTCAGATGAAACGTCAAATTTTCAAAACTCGTGCGCGAGCCGTCAATTTTTCTTATTAATCTAATATCTCGAGAACCGCTGAACCGATTTACAAAAACTTTTTTTTAAATGAATCTGGAAGATCTCATGACACTTTCGTTCGCTTTATGTTGGGGTCTATCTTCAACCCCTAAGCCGGTATGCTGCGTCGAACATACCCCTATTTCAGAATTCCGCCTAATTATTTAGAGGCTTCTAAGGGCCGAACGCCTAAAGAATTTTTTTTAATTAACAGTAAGAAGCGCTCTTTTTGGGCTTTCTAGCGAATATAAATTTAACCCCTTTTAAAAATTCCAAGTCTTAGATATGACGATGGGAAGAATTAGAAATGTTGTATTTGGTGAATTAAAATGATGTCTTCCGTAGCGTAAAACGATCGCTTTCAAAGGTGTTGGTAAAAAAATCGAGGCGGAGCCCTACGCAGCCCTAATGTTCTGAAAGATGACTATTAGCATCTAAAAAGACCGCTCTTTCTACCTGCGCAAACCCCAATTTTCTATCGTTTTTAGTTTCGGAGATATTAGCAATCAAAAACACCAAAAAGCCCGTTTTTAAGATTTTTGCGGAGCCCCAGGGCTCTGCCCCATTCAAAATTAACTTTTCTACGTAAAATAACGCGTTCTATTCGAATTTAAATATTTTAGGCCGCTTGCAGCTACCGTTTTCGAGTAATTTGAGTTCAAAATTTTTGCGCAGGGCTAGGGCCTTCCAGGGCCGTATTCTTAAAAAATCAAAATTAAGGTGTGATAGCGCAGCTTCTGACTTGGTTTCCTCAGATCAGGCACTTTTTGAATCGGAGTACGGGAAATGGCCGAAAATCGCATTTGAAAAAAAGTGGGGGTAAAATTTGTTGCGCAGAAACGGTTCTTTGGAGGCGGATATCTCGGCCCCCCATAGAGATATCGCGGCGCACAAAAAACGAAAACGTGTGCCTTTAATGGAGCTACCACATATCCTAAATTCAATCCTCTACCCCCTTCCCTCTCCCCTCCAGGGCGATCCGCGCAAGAAAAATCGAAATAACTAAAAATAATGCCCCCCAAGCCCCCCCGAACCCCTTCAAAACTTGTCGATCGTAATTTGCCACCTTCGTACCAAATTTGAATAGTCAAGGTCCAAAAACGTGGACGCTATCGCGAAAGAGATTTTGTAATGCTTATTTTTTTATAAGTATATAAAAATAAATACGACGTTAAAGTAATATTGGTTGCATATCTTTTTTGTTACGGTTATATTTGTTGATGTCATTAAAACGCAAAAGACTTCAAATACAAATTTTAAAAAAAGCCATTTATTTTTACAAACTTCAAAATTATTTTAAATCTTGAATGAAAACTGCAGCATTTTTTATTTTTTTAAACTGTGAAATAAGAATACTGTTTCATATTTTATATTTTTATGGTTTACCACTTTAAAAAATTTGTTACTGCTTAGTTACAATATCTATATTTTTTTTTTAGTTCGTCGTTATGTCTGCAGCAATGGACATGTATTTAAGTGCAAGTGATTCTGTATCACTTCAAGATATGTTGGATATCGATATAAAATCTGAAATCGACATTTTAGTAGGAGGTCATAATGATCTTTCTGGTTTTAACTTTTCCGATCTTCCACCTTTAGAATTGGAAGATAGTAATGATATAAGATGGATCTCTTCCAATTCCAATCACTCCAATTCCAGTTTTAATTTAGATTTTAGTAGTGAAGATGGCTCAACTATGGTAAATCCCAATACAGTAATGCCTGTTGGTTCTACAATATCTTTAGCACAAAATATCAGATCACCATCACCTACCATAAAAGAGAGCCACCTCACTTTTTCACCATCAAGCATTAAGCTATCAAGTTTAAAAAGTGAAGCATCAGTACTTAAAAGAGATCTTTTAAGTAAATTAAATATAGTACAGGAGAAAAAGCCAGAAATCAAGCCTATTCCTAAAATGACACCAATTCTGGCTAAACCTGTTATAAAGACTGTTAATAAATCGAATAGTACTATTATATCATTTAAAAATTCTGTGCAACAGCACATAATATCTCCAGTAGGAGTAACACATGTTAATGGCATTAGTAATATTAGAACAATTAATGGAAATCACAATCGAAAACAACAATTAAATAATAACAGATTAAATGAAGATGACCATACCTACCCAAAACCAGCTTATAGCTATAGTTGTCTCATAGCTATGGCTTTGAAAAATAGTCATACTGGAAGCTTACCAGTATCAGAAATATACAATTTCATGTGTAGACATTTCCCATATTTCAAAACTGCACCAAATGGATGGAAAAATTCTGTACGGCATAATTTATCATTAAACAAATGCTTTGAAAAAATCGAAAAGCCTGCTATCAATGGCGCACAACGAAAGGGTTGCTTATGGGCTATGAATCCCGCTAAAATTGTGAAAATGGACGAAGAAGTACAAAAATGGTCAAGAAAGGATCCTCTTGCTATCAAGAAAGCCATGGTTAATCCAGGTATATAATATTTGTCTAATGCTTTTGAAGGATAATTCTAATATATAAATTTAATTCACAGAGAATCTAGAATCTTTAGAACGTGGAGAATTGAAATTTACGTATGAAGAGGCTGATAACTTTGGCGATTCTTGTGGCAGTGCTGAAAGCGAAGAAGGCTCTGATGCTGAGGCCGAAGCAGAAGCAAATCGTACCATAAATGTTGAAACTCAGCTTTTTAATATTAGCACAATTAAAGCTGAGGACGTTGATATAGAGGTATTTATCTTTTTGTATAAATAATTACTAATTTCTATATATATATTTAAATAAAACATGTTTTTTTTATTATAATTAATTACACTTAGTAAAATGTTTTTTGTTTTTTATACGAAATAATATGTTATTTAACAACGTTTTTATACAATTTTTATTTATTTAGGAAACTGACATATTTTATGATAATATGGACATTGAAGAAGATAAAGAAGTATTGAGAGTAGAAATGGCGCTAGCTCAAAAAGAGTTATTAGAGTACGAACGAAGCGTACCTAATAATAAAAAACGAAAAATTTTTGATTTTCAACGTGAGTGAAGTACTTTTAAACGCCAGTGTTACATAGTTAACTATTTACACATTTTTTACTGTTCCCTTGATTTATTTTATCTTTTTTACATGTTTCATAATTTAGTTACTTTTTATCTCACTAACTTATATTTTTAATTTAACAGTACTTTAAAGTAACACTTAGTGTAAGTAATAGTACTCCAACATACAATCAAATTATTTTCAACTGAATGTTGTAGAAGTATAATTGGAAAATCAAGTTTTATTTACAATTAGAATTATCTGAGAATTGGTAAAGTTGAGCTAGTCCACATTTATTTAAACATATATTGCATGGTATAAAGTAAGTTCGTTAGATCCTGTTAGATTTCACTTTAAATTATACATTTATTGATTTTTACAAGTAGAAAACACTAAGTGAATCTATTGCAAGCTCAGGAAACTTGTACATACATGGTATTGTAAATTGAAATTGTCCAATTTATGGATTTTTGTTTTTGTTAGCTGTTTTTATACACTTTTTACATTATAGAACAGTTTGGTTTGTTTATACTGTTCTAAATATACATATGTATAATTTTCATATTTTTTATATACCTAAAGAGTTTCTTATTAGGAGGGCGAGAAAATTAATTTAGTAGTAATAATGTTAGAGTACTACTTACTTTTAATATTTAAGTGTACTTTAATACAGTTAATTTTATAATTTTTAGGATTTAGCAAGGAAATGATATGCTGTGTAAAAATGGTGATAATGTATATAGTTTTAAACCAAGTATTTTCTGCGTCTCATGTATATGACATTAAGTACAATTATCTAAAAAAAACTGTTTTGGCAGCATTATAATCTAATACTAATTGTTTATTCGATGTACTCTAGATGATGTATTCAAAGTAAAGTTGACTTTATACGTACTATGGACAGTTAGGTTTTCTTATAATAAGAAATTAAAATGTCATATTATAGTCAACTCAAGAAGTCTGCCGCTTCAGTATTGGTTGTAGGTATTTACCACAAATTCTGGTGCACATCTTTTTTTATATATTAAATATACGTTTAAGTTACACTGTACTAATTGCAGATGATTTTTTTGCTTAAAAAAATGTACATTCAATACTATTTCAATGTACTTATTTTTTAGATGAATACCTTTAATTTTATTAATACTGGATAATACTTTAAAAAAATAACAATATAAAGCAACGTTCTTTTATGTAAATGTTTAAATTTATTTTAGTTATTTACTTATAACATATATCTAATTTATAATTTAAGGATGTGCACTAAAATTATCTGGTTAGAATAGAATACTACATACTAATAGTTAAAACGTGCCTTTGCTCAACTACTAACCAATTGCTACAAAAAAGGGACCATTTTCATGTTTAGTTTTTTATTAGGTTTTAATTTGTCTTATAATATATTTTTTAAATGCTTTCAAAATCTCGTAGGAAACAGTTACTTTTTTCTGTATATTTTTTAAGTTTAATGTGTTTAAGAAAAGAGTACAAAAACATTCGTATCGTTTTCATTTAACATGTATTTTAACATGACTGTCGTTTAGTATTAGAAGTGGTTGCATGTAGACAGTCGCTTATTTAATTTTAACTTTATGTAGGATAATTTACCATAGTTTGTGGTTTCCAACAGAATTGTAATTGAAAATACTTATAAATCAACGTATTAGAGCAATAACCTGTTAAGAAAAGATACTTTGTATCTGTTCAATAGCAAAACCTCCCAACGTTGATCATGGAAATATTGATTTTTAGGAGTTTTTGGAAACCACTCTTTGGATTAGTACTTTATAATTAAGAATAAAATAAAGTGATTTACTGTTTTAATCCAAAATCATCCTATTTGGATTTGAAACGTTATAACTGTCTGTGGTTATATTCAATTGGGTCTGATAACTATGACTGTAAAATATAGTGTATACCTGTATAAATTACAATTGGCTATAACATGTAAGGATCTTGCATTTTTGCTCTCTTTATTTCCCAATCATATATTTCTTGTATGTAGGACGTTCTGATTTGCAAGTTGTACTTATTAGCCCCCTTGGTGATTGAACTAAACTGACGCGGTTAACTATAATTGTGTATTATCAGTGTTGTCCTGTTATATAATGTGTGCACAAATGTCGAAAGTTAATACAACATCTGCAATTATCTTCCAGATGAACAGCATTTCGGACAAAATTGAGCAACCCTTACAACGGGTCAACTAATCTAAAATAACTTGAAATTCTTTCGCGCCTTTTTTTAAGTGCGACTTATCGAGGTTCTACTGTATATGTATTTGAAAAGTCAAAAATAAAGCTTTGATGGGAGCACAAAAAAGTGTTTCGGGTCGCATGTAGCTCGCGGCCCATACATAGCTCATCCCTGATTAAGGGTATCCCATGTTGCTGATACACTTACTAACCACCGCATAAAGTGTATATCAAGGTTTGCAATGTAAATTTCTTCTGTTTGTTCAGATGTAAATCAGATAGGATACAGAGATGTGAAACGATATATCTTCATTAAGGAGGCGGTCCGAGAGAACTGGGTTGCCTAATATCGACTAAAATTTAGACGTTTCTTACTTCAATTACCATTTCTAAATAACAATATATAATGTTGCAAAAAAAATTAAATAGACCAATAAAGGATTGGACTAGAGCATGGCATATTTCATTTTCCCCAAAAATGTAATATAAATCTAAAAAAAAATAGCAAACCTGCTGAAATTAAAATGCTTTAAGGAGCAAAAAAGACGATAGTTCAAGCTGTAATTATACAAAAACTAAAGAATTTGATCAAATTTGAAATATGCTATGCTGTAGAGCCATCTTTTGTGTATATATTGTTAGAAAATTGTATTGAAAAGTAATTAATAACAATTTGGTAATTGAAGTGCCGAAGCACTGTTTTTGGTCTCGCTGGGCAAGGTTATGTTGAGAGTTTTATTGCGGTTCCTCGTTTTCGCTAACCAAAACTTTGACCCTTGTCCGTTAGATGGTAATAGCGTTGAACAGTTGTATTTGAAAGTTGTGGGGTAATGGCGCCTTGGGATGGCGTTATTACATCAGTGATAGACAAAAAAAGACTATAATAATTAAAAATTACACTCAGATTTATTTTAGGGTCTGTAATGATCACAAACACATTTGTCTGGTTTCTATATGAGAATTCGTTTAGGACTAGTACGGATTGCGTAATCGCGCTATTCTTTGCGGTGTTGCCCCGCGGACCAGATTTTTCAGGTACCTGAACGCAGATCGATAAAAATCGTAACATCGTAATGGTTTAATAATATCAATGCATTCATTAATCAGTGCGACCAATTTTATATAAATCAAATTGCGAATTTAAAATCAGCTTAGTGTGCGCTTGCGCTTTATGCGGTGGTTTAAATCGCCTAGTTTGAGTTGACAATGGTCAACTTTTACAATGGTAAAATCTTTGTTGAATGCGGCTTCGTACTTTGCCTTTATGGTTTGAAGGCGGTTTTGACCGATGTTTTTGCACATTATAGCCCTAAATAGTTCATGAAAAAGGTAAATGACCAATGTGCCATTTACATTTTTACCTTTATACCAAAATAATAATGTCTGTGGTAAATATTTTTTTATTAAATTCATTGAAGTAAGTTTTTGTCTAAATTATTTTCTATTTTTAGGTTTCATTTATGATGAACTTCAATACAGATAAAAATCTGAGCACTTTTTGTCATAGTACCTACTACATGTTTGAAAAGTTAGTATACATATACAGGGGGTCCCAAATTAAGTAGGCTAACATGGGTATCTTTCTTATTAGTGGAGATACAAGTCTGGTTAAATGGGCAATGTTTTGCAGTTTTAGATGCCGATTCAGATTCCGTTATTAAAATTTTAAAATTCCGAATAGTTCCGAAGTAATTGTAAAAAAACTGAAAATCGTTATTTTCTGTAATGTCAAATAACTTTCTAATTATAAAATTTACAAAAAAAGTTTAATATAAAAGTTACTAGGTTTTATAAAATACAGATTGAAAAGGTATGGTAGGGATCACAATCTTTCAAAAAATAAGGCACGTATACAAACAGACTTTGATAAACGTTATAGTATGTTGTGAAGTGGTTGTATAATTTTTGATTTTTGATAAATCAACGAGTTTTGCACAAAAAAATTAATAAAACGAAAAGCAGCTCAACTTCTAAGCTTTTGTACGTTTTTCAAAATAATGATATTTTTATTAATCAAACAGCAAAGCTTGTGAAATTATCGTAGATTTTATTTTTTTGAGATTAATTTTTATTAAATGGCTATCAAGCAATTGAAGTATGCCAATTTTGGTAAACATTTTCTGGGAGCATACATAGATAAGGGGTCGTTCATAAAATACGTTCGCATACAAGGCGGGGGGGGGGGGGCTTGCGGAGTGTAACACGGAGGGACGGGGAGTCTACGGCAACGTGACGTTCGCCGTTCATTACATTTTAAATTAGTATTTCTTTCGACTATTATTCGTTTTAAATTTTTATCATAATAGAAAGTCATTCATTTCGTATTTAGTAAATACATATTATTTATTTTTTCGTTATAAAAGATATTTATTGATTTATTTAAATTTTATTTTTAAACTAAATAAATATTTTTAATTCTCAATATTTGTGTACCATCAATTGAAATTTATCATATTCGGGGACGTCTTAGTTTTTATGACAAAATATTTCTAGGGGCGTCATAGGAAGTGTGACACCGCATGACAATCAAAAGCTGATTTTAGCGTGACGCATTTTATGAACGGCCCTTAATAAAATAAAATAAATTTCGTTATCATCTGCTTCCAAAATTGCCGATCCTTGCAAAAATATGCCCCTTTGAGAAGATATTTATTGAAGGTATGCAATTTAAATATGCACTTTGCATTCCCGGTCATTTCCAATTATTCTCGAATTTGAAAATACTAAGCATGTTTAGTATTTATTTATGATATAAGTATGCTTGATAGCCATTTAATAAAAATTAATCTCAAAAAAATAAAATCTACGATAATTTCACAAGCTTTGCTGTTTGATTAATAAAAATATCATTATTTTGAAAAACGCACGAAAGCTTAGAAGTTGAGCTGCTTTTCGTTTTATTAATTTTTTTGTGCAAAACTCGTTGATTTATCAAAAATCTAAAATTATACAACCACTTCACAACATACTATAACGTTTATCAAAGTCTGTTTGTATACGTGCCTTATTTTTTGAAAGATTGTGATCCCTACCATACCTTTTCAATCTGTATTTTATGAAACCTAGTAACTTTTATATTAAACATTTTTTGTAAATTTTATAATTAGAAAGTTATTTGACATTACAGAAAATAACGATTTTCAGTTTTTTTACGATTACTTCGGAACTATTCGGAATTTTAAAATTTTAATAACGGAATCTGAATCGGCATCTAAAACTGCAAAACATTGCCCATTTAACCAGACTTGTATCTTCACTAATAAGAAAGATACCCATGTTAGCCTACTTAATTTGGGACCCCCTGTATATGTATACTAACTTTTCAAACCTGTAGTACTATGAAAAAAAGTGCTCAAATTTTTATCTGTGTTGAAGTTCATCATAAATGAAACCTAAAAATAGAAAATAATTTACACAAAAACTTACTTCAATGAATTTAATAAAAAAATATTTACCACAGACATTATTATTTTGGTATAAAGGTAAAAATGTAAATGGCACATCGGTCATTTACGTTTTTCATGAACTATTTAGGGCTATAATGTGCGAAAATATCGGTCAAAAGCGCCTTCAAACCATAAAGGCAAAGTACGAAGCCGCATTCAACAAAGATTTTACCATTGTAAAAGTTGACCATTGTCAACTCAAACTTCTTCTTCTTCTCCTTTATTCAATCCATGTTTGGATGTAGGTTTCCCCAATTTCTCTCCACTGTCTTCTGTCTTGGGCTCTTCTCTTCCACATCAAGCCCGCATGTTTCTTTACGTCGTCCTCCCACCTCATCTGGGGTCGTCCTCGCTGTCTCTTCCCCAGCCAAGGGCGCCAGTTTGTTATTTGCAGGTTCCATCTGTCATCTTTGTGTCGAGCGTTATGGCCGGCAAACTGCCACTTTAATTGTGCTATTTGTTTTCTTACGTCTTTCACTCTCGTTCTTTCTCTGATCCAGCTGGTTCGTTTTTATCAATTAAGGTTATCTCTAGCATTTGTCTTTCCATTGCCCTCTGTGCCACCGCCAATTTTTCCATATTACGCTTAGTCAACGTCCATGTCTGGGCTCCATAGGTTAAAACGGGCAAGACACAGGCGTCAAACACTTTTGTTCTGAGGTGTTGCGGAATTTTTCTGTTTTTTAGTATGTGACTTAGTCTGCCGAACGAGGCCCATCCTAATTTTGTTCTCCTTGAAATTTCTGTTTCCTGGTTTTCTTTGTTCAATTTGATGCGTTGGCCTAAGTAGACATATTCTTTTACTTGTTCTAATGTATTGTTGTCTATATTTATATTTAGATGTTCTTCTGTATTTGTCATTACTTTCGTTTTGGAGATGTTCATCTGTAATCCCACTTGCTTAGATTCTTCGTTTAGATCTTGTATCATCGTTTGTAGCTGTTCCTGTCCGTAGCCATCAGCATGATATCATCCGCATATTTAACATTATTTAAGAAGTTTCCGTTGATGTTAATGCCCTTTGTCTCCCAGTCGAAATTTTTAAAGAGGTCTTCTAATGCTGCTATAAATAGCTTTGGCGAGAGGGGGTCTCCTTGGCGGACTCCTCTATTTATAGTGATATTTTTTACTTGCTGTTCTTGTATTTCGATGTTTGTTGTTGCATCCTGATAAAAGTTATGAATCAGTGTCATGTATCTATGATCTACTCTGGCATTCCATAGTGCTTTTTGGATTGCCCATTCCTCAATGGTATCGAAGGCCTTCTGGTAGTCTATTAGCGCTATGAACAGAGGCAGATGGTATTCATTTGCTTTCTCTATCAGTAGTTTGACGGTTAATAGGTGGTCTGTGGTACTGAAGTTTTTTCTGAACCCTGCTTGTTCGCACGTGAGGAAGGATTCTAGTTTGTTAGTGATTTGTTTTAAAATTATTCTCGTGAAGATTTTGTAACTGTGTGATAGAAGTGTGATAGGCCTGTAATTATCAAGGTTTTGCTTATCACCCTTCTTGAATAGTAATATTGTGTTTGTCTCTTTCCACTCTTTTGGTATTGTAGCTGTTTCTAGGCATTTGTTGTATAATGTTTTTAATATTTTTATTACTTCTTCTCCCCCGTCTCTTAATAGTTCTTTCGTCATATCATCTTTTCCGGGTGATTTGTTGTTTTTCATTTCCGTTATTGCACTAGTTATCTCTTCTTCTTCGATTTCAGGTATATCTTCCGAATTCACATTTAGGATTTTATTTTTTAACGTTTGTTTTGTTTGTTGAGAGGGTTTTTGTTTTGACTCGTATAACTTACAGTAGTATTCCTTAATTATTTCTTCTATTTCCTTTGTATGTCTTAGCTCCTTTCCTTCCTTGTCTTTTAGAGCTAGAATCCTTCTTTTTCCTAGTTTGGGTCGTAGAACCTTCATATTTTTGTTCTTTTCTATTGTTTCTTGTATCATTTCATTTTGCTTTTTTAATCTGTTTTCCTTTATCGACCTTCTTATTAATTTGTTAAGTTCTACGTATTCAATAGTGTTTTGTTTTCCTTGTTGGGTGATTTCCCTTCTTGTCCTTAACATTTGTTTGATATTAGCCGATAAGGACTCGGTGGTTTTCTTTCCTTGGGTATAGGTTTCTTTTGCTGCTTTTCTTATTGTTGATGTTAATACTTTATTTATTTCGTTTACTCCCATGTTTTCTAAGTTCTTATCTCCTATCTGTTTTTTAATTTCACTTTGATATATGTTTATATTTTCTTTTATTTTGTCGGAATCGAATTTCTGTCTTCTCTCCCTTTTGTTCTTGTTAGTTTTGTGTTCAGGCTAAGCTTTGCCCTAACCAACCTATGGTCGCTTCCTACAGTACATTTGTTAATCACGCTTACGTCCTTGATGATGTTTTTGCTTCGTGTTAATATATAGTCGATCTCGTTTTTTACTTGTCCGTTTGGGCTGATCCAGGTCCACTTATTTTGGGGTTTCCTCTGAAAGAAAGTATTCATGACATACAGTTTTTCACTTTCTAGAAAGTTATATAGTGTTTCTCCCTTTTATTTCTGGTTCCAAGCCCAAAGTTTCCACCTTGTCTTCCCTTCTTCTTGCTTTTTGCCTAGCTTCGCATTAAAGTCTCCGATGATCATTTTGTATGTTGTTTTGCATTCCTTTATTGCCATGGCGATATTTTCGTAGAATTCTTCTACTTCGTCATCTTCATACGACTGGGTGGGGGCGTATACTTGTACTATTTGTATTGATATTCTGGGGTTTACCTCTATTATTATGTAGGCTATTCTGTTTGTCATAGATCTGTATTTCTTTACCGCATCTGTTGTTTTCTGAGAGACAATAAATCCAACACCTCCTGTGCCATTCTGTTCACATCCATTGTGATACAGTGTGTTGCCTGACTGGAGTTTTATTGCATCTTCTCCTTTTCTTCTTACCTCAGCTATACCAATCACATTCCATTTGATGTGCTTCAATTCCTCCTCTAATTCTTGGATTCTGTCTGCAGTACTCAAGGTTCTTACGTTATATGTTCCGATGAATAGTTTTGTATTGTTTTGTTTGGTCTTAAATGTGATTCTCTTTGACGAATTTTTGCCCCCCCCAGAATCCGTGGGGCAGACTACCGTGGTAGTGCCGGATTGCGAACATTTTGTTCTACCTGCCTGGGGTATAAAGTTTTGGAAATTCGACATTTCATGGAGTTTGTTTTGGGGTTGGTTTAGCCTTAAAACGCCACGCTGGCTAGACGGGTTGGCGAGTTGGATAAAGGGATAGGTGAAGAAAGGGGGGGGGGGATGGAATTAAAGCTGGGACTTGATTTCCTCCCTTGTTTTATGAGGAGGGGGAGAGGAAAACAAGGCTCGCGTGGGCAGGGTCGCTTCCCTGAAGTAGATCTGTCCTACACTGGGATTGTGGAGGAGTATCTACCCGCTACCCATAGTATCTACCGCATAAAGCGCAAGCGCACACTAAGCTGATTTTAAATTCGAAATTTGATTTATATACAAGTGGTCGCACTGATTAATGAATGCTTTGATATTATTAAACCATTACGATGTTACGATTTTTATCGATCTGCGTTCAGGTACCTGAAAAAAATCTGGTCCGCGGGGCAACACCGCAAAGAATAGCGCGATTACGCAATCCTTACTAGTTCTAAACGAATTCTCATATTGATACCAGACAAATGTGTTTGTGATCATTACAGACCCTAAAATAAATCTGAGTGTAATTTTTAATTATTATAGTCTTTTTTTGTCTATCACTGATGTAATAACGCCATCCCAAGGCGCCATTACCCACAACTTTCAAATACAACTGTTTAACGCTATTACCATCTAACGGACAAGGGTCAAAGTTTTGGTTAGCGAAAACGAGGAACCGCAATAAAACTCTCAACATAACCTTGCCCAGCGAGACCAAAAACAGTGCTTCGGCACTTCAATTACCAAATTGTTATTAATTACTTTTTCAATACAATTTTCTAACAATAAATACAGAAAAGATGGCTCTAGAGCATAGCATATTTCAAATTTGATCAAATTCTTTAGTTTTTGTATAATTACAGCATGAACTATCGTCTTTTTTGCCCCTTAAAGCATTTTAATTTCAGCAGGTTTGCTATTTTTTTTTAGATTTATATTACATTTTTGGGGAAAATAAAATATGCCATGCTCTAGTCCAATCCTTTATTGGTCTATTTAATTTTTTTTGCAACATTATATATTGTTATTTAGAAATGGTAATTGAAGTAAGAAACGTCTAAATTTTAGTCGATATTAGGCAACCCAGTTCTCTCGGACCGCCCCCTTAAGGGGGCGATCCGAGAGAAATGGGTTGCCTAATATCGATAAAAATTTAGATGTTTTGTATTTCGATTACCATTTCTAATTAACAATATAAAATGTTGTAAAAAATTAAATAGACCAATAAAGGATTGGACTAGAAGATATTATAGTTCATTTTGCACAAAATGTAATGTAAATCTAAAAAAAAATAGCAAACCTACTTAAATTACAATGTTTTAAGGGGCAAAAAAGATAATAGTTTAGGCTGTAATTGTGCAAAAACTAGTCAATTTTATCAAATTTAAAATGTAATATGCTCTAGAGGCATCTTTTATGTATACATTATTAAAAAATTGTGTTTCAAAAGTGTCTAATAACAATTTGGTAATAGAAACGCCGAGGCACTGTTCATGATCTCTCTTGATAGGGTTATGTTGAAATTTTTATTGCGGTTCGTTGTCTTCGCTAACCAAAACTTTGACTCTTATGCGTTAGATGGTAATAGCGCTGAACAGTTATATTTGAAAATTTTGTTTACCATTCAAGTGCTGGAAATTCCGACACCACATGTTTGACTAATGAGAATTACTTCTGTGATTTTCATTGACGAAAAAGCGATAGGTGTATTTATTATTTCTGAAAATTTAATTATGTTTCTTGCATATGTCCTGTTCTTAAGTAATGGCTTTAAATTGGCCAAATCAGGTAAAAGAAATTTCTTAGATCTTGAGCCTGATGAAGAAAAATATAGATTTCAAGGAGTTGCTTTATATCCTCAAGTTGTGGGGTAATGGCGCCTTGGGATGGCGTTATTACATCAGAAAAAGACTATAATAATTAAAAATTACACTCAGAATTTATTTTAGGGTCTGTAATGATTACAAACATATTTGTATGGTTTTTTTATAAGAAATCGTTTAGGACTAGTAAGGATTGCGTAATAGCGCTATTCCTTGCGGTGTTGCCCCCCGGACCAGATGTTTTTCAGGTACGCTGAACGCAGATCGATAAAAATCGTAACAACGTAATGGTGTAATAATATCAATGCATTCATTACTCAATATATTTTATGAAAATATAAATCAATCCCTACAAAATATTAAACCATTTCATTCTAGTGCCTGATGTTAGAAATGTTGTGTATTGCATATTTCTAATTACGATTAGACAGAGTGTTATACACAGGATCGATCGATATTGAACTATAAATGCAACTTGTTCTTATTCTGTTAATATTTAAAAAATTATTTTCACACCTTTCAACTCAATATTATAATAACAATTTTTAATATTAGTTATTTTAACATTTATAATAAGTTAAATGATTTTAATGAAACTTTTGTGCGTAACGTTTCCAATACTAAAATTACTGCAAATTTTAATTATTCATAAAGATAAACATTTTGAATAATAGCCAGCATAAAAAAAATATATGTATTAGGGTGCTTCGTTTTTAAACAATTAATTTTGCGATCCGCAGACAAAATATTGTTTTAGAACAGAAAAAGAAATTTTCTCCAATTTTCAATCTTTAATTTTAATTCTAAGTGGTCGCCAATTAATTTTAAAATTTTTACGTGCATTTAACACGTGAATTTATATATCTGTATCTGTCCTGCATTTTATAGAATTATCTTGTTCTTTGCGGAAATTTGTAAAGAAAATATAAATTTTAAAAGTGCCCACCGTAGAGCCAAGTTGTAAAGTGATTAGTTTATAAGATAAATACATTCCAACGTATAAACATTTAAAATATTTTTGTATTATCGTGTTAAAATTCCATATTAAATTTTCAAATAACCGTTTATTTATTATTTTTTCACTCTTGCATCTTCACTCTTGACTGCAGACCTTTTTTGTAGAAAATTTAATTTCCTCCAAAATTGCCATTTATCTTTTTGCTATAAGTTTAGCCGTTTATGAAAAAAATGCCGTGAAACCATTCAAGTGACAGATCCAAATATGGAGCACTTTTAAAGATTGTTATTTTTCCTACAATTTTTCATAAAGAACACGACAATTACCTAAAATGCAGCAGATATATAGATAATTGAAAAAAAATTGTAAATTCACATATTAAACAAATGTGAAAATTTGAAAATTAACTAATAACCAATTAAAATTAAAGATTGAAATTACGTGAAAATTTATTTTTTTGTTTAGAACAATATTTTCTCAATGGACCATAAATTAAAAAAAAAAATCGTTTAAAAACGAAGCACCCTATTATAGATGTTATACAAAACAAGGTTTATAAACCTCAGGGGTGCCACCAAAAGGTATGGTAGGGATCACAATCTTCCAAAAAATAAAGCACGTATACAAATAGACTTTGATAAACGTTATAGTATGTTGTGAAGTGGTTGTAGGTTTTTGATTTTATTTTTTTGAAGATGTAAAGTTGAATTTTTTTAGAGTTAAAGATCATCCGTTTTTAAAAAAATATAATTTTGGATTTTTGATAAATCAACGAGTTTTACACAAAAAAATTAATAAAACGTAAAACAGCCCAACTTCGAAGCTTTCGTTCGTTTTTCAAAATAATGATAATTGTATTAATCAAACGGCAAAGCTTGTGAAATTATCGTAGATTTTATTTTTTTGATATTAATTTTTATTAAATGGCTATCAAGCAATTGAAGTATGCCGATTTTGGTAAACATTTTCTGGCAGCACACATAGATAATAAAATAAAATAAATTTCGTTATTATCTGTTCCAAAATTGTCGATCCCTGCAAAAATATGCCCTTTTGAGAAAATATTTATTAAAGGTATGCTATTTAAATAGGTATTCACTTTGTATTCCCCATCATTTTCAATTGTTCTAGAATTTGAAAATACTAAGCCTGTTTAGTATTTCCAAAATTTAACTTTTTCCGTTCTTACCCCCTTATAACGGTGTATATTTTTACCACAAAATACTCTTCTGCGCTTAAAATTTTGTTCGTTATTTTTTAACCATAATTATAAATAATTTCGATATATAAAACGATTTAAAAATTTATATAGAAATTTTTTTTTATTAAATATAATTGGACTAAAAAACATTAGTATCAAAGCATTTTCAACATTTATTTATGATAAAATTATATAACATGAGAACTATATTTAAAAATAATAAACATATCATCAGAACAAATAAAAAAAAATCCAAAAAATTAATCATTAACGCCCTTCTGCAATACTATAATTATTATTTTTTCATTTTAAAGAAAAAGTAAAAAGTATTTTACAATTTTATACACATATTTATGTTACTTTGTAATATTAATAAAACAATTCGCATTAATTAAGATTCATAACATAATAAAATGTACAGTAGCGCCCAAAAGTGAGTGCCGAAACCGTTTTTTACGCATAACTTTTTGCAATCTCGGCCAATTAACTTCAAATTTCAGTATATTGTACAGTTTGATGTTGGAAAATATTATTAATAGTTAACTGTTGCGCAGATACGGTATTTTAGGTTATGTTCCATTTCTACTGCAATAGTCATTTTTTACATATTCCGCGCCGTCACATTATTGGTTTCTTCTTGAATATTTGGGTTATTTTTTTTGTGTTCAGTAACAATTGACCAAGTTTTAACAATGCCAAGGGTTGAAACTTCTCCAGCCATTCGGAAAGCAATTATAGATATGAAAAACTCTGGCATGAAGGTAGCTGCCATTTCACGGATTCTAAAGATGCCAGCTCGTACTGTCTCAAAAATTATTCAAAGGTTTGATCAGAGAAATTCTGTTGAGAATGATAAAAGAACTGGTAGACCACGTGTTACTTCTTCCCGGCTTGATACACGCATTGTTCGTCGCTCCAAAGCGGATCCGACTCTCTCAGCTGTGGATCTGGCAGCAGAATTCAATCAAAGTGAAGGTCTAAATATTAGTCGAATGACAGTTTCCCGAAGATTGAGTGATGCTGGTTTGAATGGCAGACGTCCAGCTAAAAAACCTTTCATCAAACTCAAGAATCGAAAGGATCGCGTGGATTTTGCAAAGCGGCACTTGCATTGGACAGCAGCCGAGTGGAGTCAAGTACTTTTCTTAGATGAATCTAAGTTCAATCTATTTGGAAGCGACGGAATACAATACATAAGACGTCCTGCTGGAGAAAGATACAATTCAAAATACATAAAACCGACAGTAAAACATGGAGGTGGATCAGTTATGGTTTATGGAGCCTTCTCTCGTAATGGCATGGGCCCCATCATTAAAATTAACGGAATAATGAGTGGACAAAGTTACAAAGATATGCTAACTAATGTCGTCTTACCATGGGCCCATACAAATATGCCTCCTAGATGGATTCTACAACAGGATAACGATCCTAAGCACACCTCCTCGATTGTCAAGACTTCATTGCAGCAGCAACAAATCAGGATTCTTCAGTGGCCCAGTCAATCTCCCAACCTCAACCCGATAGAACACTTGTGGAAAGAGCTGGCAAGACGTTGTCGAAACAAAAACATTAAGAATAAAGATGAAAAATTTGCCGAATTGGACAAGGAATGGAATGCAATGCCTGATTCAGTCTTTGAAAATCTTATTGATTCAATGCCATCTCGCTGTCAGGCAGTTATAAAATCTCGTGGTTTCCCAACGAAGTATTAGGCATTTTTATGATTATAAAATTGTTTTAGTGTATTGTTATACAGTTATTTTTCATTAAATCGTTCTTAGTGTTCTGTTCTGAAAAATGCGTTTTTTACACAAATAAGTCTGAGCTCGTTTAACTTCCGTAAATTTTTGTTTATCACGTTTTAAACATAATAATTCTTTTCTCATACAAAACTGTATAACATACTCAAAAATGAAGTAAAATGGCCCATATTTTAAAAGTTCTTCTCGAAAAATCATTTAGGCACTCACTTTTGGGCGCTACTGATGTTAATGTTCACTGGAATTGGACACAATAAAACACAAATTGTTAACTCAACGTTTCGTTTCTTTATTGAAACTTTATCAACAACTAACAACACAAAAGGAAGTTAACCATTAAAACTCAATAATTCTACATGTGTCAAAATGAAAGATTTTTAAATATTTAAAAATCTTTCATTTTGCACATGTAGAATATTGAGTTTAATGTTAACTTCTTTGTTGTTAATGCTTGATAAAGTTTCAATAAAAAACGAAATGTTAACAATTGTGTTTATATTCAATTAGTGTCATATATAGATATTGGACGTGAACATTATGATTTATAATAAAATGTGTTCTTAAATTTAAACTGGTTTTTGAATTGCGCGCTGACGCTTACTTTGCGCTTTCCGCCAAACCTATCAATCGAAATCGCATGAAAATTCTCTGAATATGTATAAGTAACATTTGAAATAATATTCGAAGTAATCAACTGTTTCCTATACCAAACTACATGTCGAAAATAGACGAAAGTATGCGAGTTTGACCGATAAAACGAGATATGCAGCAACTTATGTATTTTGAACGTTTTTCAAAACATCGTAAAAATCGATATCTTGCATCTCTATACAACTATCGTATTCAAGGCCCCGTGTTTGTCTAAAACTTCTGACAAGGGAGAGCCACCTAGAAACCAAAAGATATTTTTGAGAGACTTAACTTAGCACTAAACCGCGCTGTAGTAATTCATTATTTCACCGCATCATGTTAAAATCGCTAATGTTTTGGATCGCCCCCTTAAGGCGTTTTTGAAATTTCGTTTCTGTTTCTTTTATTATAGAGTGCGATTATTTAAATTCGCTGATATGAATTTTAGTTGGGTCGAAATGGCTGCCAGAGGGCTCTGTTGTTTGTGATTTATATAGATATTGCATTTCTCTACAATACCTTTTCTGTCACAGGGGGGTGAAGCTCGCATTGGAAAACGAGCAACACACGCCATTTTGTGCACCCAGGTGCGTGGTAAGTGCGCAGAGGGTCAAAATGCATCGCGCATATACAAATTTAGCAAACTTCTCAACCATTTTTAAAATTTCTACTATTTGGTAGTTTTTGAAAATGTAATAACGTTTTAGTGGTGTTTTGTCATCAGCTGTTTGGAAATAAATAAATATATTATATTAATTATTACTTAAATTAGACCATTGTATATATATACAATTATTAGACATATGCATATGTTTAGTTAAATTGTTGCAATGTAAAACTGTTTATCTTTATATTGTAATGTATTAGTTATTCACGTGTATTATTCTTTTTTTTTGGGAAATGTTACAGCTTTTTTTCCAATCATTTCTTCAAATTGGATTTTATAAGATAAGTATATATAAACAAATTATACAACATAATATTTTTTTTAATTTTTTTAGAAAGCTGTACGGATAAAATACTTGGTCCAACTGTAAGAACCTGTATGAATTGCGGAAATTTGGGGAGAGTCTGGGGGAGTACGAACAGTTGGGAGCGAAAGAGTGGCAGTAGTGGAGTGAGCGTAAGGGGAAAAAGGGGGTGTGTAAAAGAAAGCGCGAGAAGGTGCAGGTGAAGAAAAAGGAATTGTATTGTTTTGTTGGCGGGAGAAAATTGGAGGAGATATAGTTTTTAGTTTGAAGAAGATATAGAGTTGTTAGTTGGAGGAAGAAGCTAACACAACTTACTAGATTCTAGCTTTGTATTTGCATAAATTCATAATTCAAAAATGGAAAGAATCGGAAGGAAAACACGTGGCTGTAAGTATCCTGAATGCAACAACTATTATTATATAAATACTGTAGCAAACGCGATAAATGAATGAAGCGGCCTCGATAGATTTGCTTAATCACCCGCGAGATACTTCTATCTCACGCGCGCGACCGTGAGATATTTAGTAAGCGTAGATATCCCAATAATCTTTCAACACACAGCTAACTAGAGTTTTCTATCTACATTACCTTGAAATGACTGTATCGCCAAGGCCCAGATACTTCTCGAAGCTTCCGAATAGATTAAGCAACACATATATAAACTCCGAAACACTTCCTCACTTTAGTTACGACCGAGTCTGTTATTGTGAAGTGTCAACGCTCTAATTCCACACGCCCGGTGAATCTACGAGGTAAGCGCTATCGCTATCAGTATAAATAAATGTAAATAAATATACCAGTGACAATCGTTTAAATAAATATACGAGTGTAAATAAATTAGTTAGTGTATTAGAACCGTAAGTTAGTTAGTTAGTAAATAAATAATTATTAAGTGCTAGTGTTTAAGTTATTGGTAAAGAAGAATTTGTTTATTATTTGTGTTAATAAATTGTAATTGTAAATTAAGTGGCCAACTCTGTGTTATTATTCACAACCCGAGTACGAACCGCTTTTGTTCTCGTTGGAAATTGGATTTGGATTGGGAAATCCGTTACAATTGGTGTCAGGTGTGGGGTTGTGAATATTCGCGAGTGTTAAATAAATAAATTAACGAATAATTTGAGTGGAACATTAAAAGTGAAAATAAAAGAAAATGGTTTACGGAAAATTATTAAAAGACCTTAAAGTGTGCGAGCTTAAAGAAGAGCTTGAGGAGAGAGAGCTGGATATTTCTGGACGCAAGGCCGATCTAGTGGAACGCCTAGGACTAGCACTAATGGAAGAAGGGCACAACGTAGAAGAGTACAGATTTGAGTGTCCTAATGACATTTATGCGGTGATAGAAAAAATGGAAGAAAGAATGTTAGAAAATTCTAAAGAAATGTTGAAGGATATTCAGGAAAGTTCAAAAGAAATGAAAGCAGAATTAATGGACCATTCTAAAAAAATGGAAGAACGAATGTTGGAAAAGATTCAAGAAAGTTCAAAAGGAACGAAAGAAGAATTAATGGACCATTCTAAAAAAATGAAGGAAGATTTAATGGAGCACTACAGAAGTTTAGAGAGCAGGATAATGGAAAAAGTGACACAACAGTGTGATGAGAAATTGGAGAAACTTCAGGACGAAATAGCAGCTCTTAAATCTCAGCTGGAAACCATTGAAACCAATGGCGAAATTTCCACATTAATCGCCGAAAGAAAATTTGTAGACCCACCTAGAACCATTCAGCAACCTCCGCAGTTTGACGGAAAAACACCGTGGGACAACTACCAGCGTCAATTTGAGGCGGCTGCTAGGGCCAATGGGTGGACCCTTGAGGAAAAAGCCACAGCATTAACTTTGGCTCTTTGTGGAGACGCTGCCGACATTCTACAAACGCTTCCTGACCAAGACTTAGGGAATTACGGTGAACTTACCAAAAGCTTGGAAACGCGGTATGGGTCAGCGCACTTAAGGCAGGCGTACCACTATCAGCTTAAAAACCGTTACCAGAAACCGGCTGAAACTTTACAAGAGTTTCAGCTCGCCATAATTCGGTTGGTCCGTTACGCATATTCGGATACATCAAAGGAGGTCCAAGAACGATTAGCGGTCCAGGCCTTCGCAGATGGACTTCGAGACACGGAGGTTAAACAAAGTGTCCTGTTGTCGAGATCCAAAACCATCTCCGAAGCATTGGCATGTGCCTTGGAATTTGAGTCGGCGAAACTCAATTCCAAAAGTACCGGGAGACTTCGTGAAGTGAGTGGAACCGAGGCCGAAAAATCAAGCGAACTCAATGAAATAAAAAAAATGATGGAAGTGCTTATAAAGGAAAAGAGAGAACCGTTGCGATGTTGGGGATGCGACCAAGTGGGACATAGGCAACGCCAATGTAGGAAGTGGAGGGGTGGTACAGCCCCATCAAAGTCGACCACCAAGGCGTCGGAAAGGGTCAACGAGAAAGGGCAACCGTCGAACTGCCAGCAACAAGCCCCACATAAAATAGTGCAAGTTACCTCCAAACAACATCCGTCCGGCAGCATCTTTATAGATGGGTTAATTAATAATAAAGTGCGTGTTTTGTTGCTGGACACAGGTGCAACGAAAACCATTATCAGACCAGACGTTTATCCTCCAAAATCAAGATACGACCCACTAAATGGCGCCTGCGCACTGCAACAGGTGACTCGGCTACAACACATGGTGAAGCCAGCATCCGTCTCACAATAGGAAACACATCCTTTACACATTTGGCGATTGTGGCCGAGATTGAAGATGAAGTCATTATCGGTATGGACATCATGAACACCAAAGGATTCGAATTGAACCTCAAAAATGGTGTTGTTAAAATAAATGGCGAAGAAAGTGTGATACATAAGAGAGATGAAACTACAATTCGAGCGTTCCTAATCGAAGATACCGAGATACCCGAACGCGCTGAAGTAATTGTCAAGGCGGTTTTGGAAAATAATGTAAATGATGGGAGCATTATGATGCTTGAGCCAAGAAACGACGATGAAAAAGTGGCAGTCGGAATTGTAGTGGGAAAAAGTTTGACGCGTGTCGCAAGCACTGTCCCGGTACGAGTGGCAAACATGAACTATCACACGGTCACCTTACGGAAAGGGACAAATTTAGCTGATTGCTGCTCTGTTTCCTCTATTATTCGAGAAGTGAAAGTCTGCGATAAACCATTGTTGGAGGAATCAGAACCTCTTAAGGATTTGATCAGTGCTTCTTCTAAGGGTTTGAACCGTTACGAACGAAATGGGCTCGAAAATTTAATCAATAAGTATTGGACTATATTCGAGAGCAGGCATCAATCCAAAGGGAGAACCAACATGGTTCATCACAAGGTCAACACCAATGGTGCTCAACCCATCCGCCAAACAGCTAGAAGATTACCCTTAGCCAAACGAGAAGAGGTCGACAGAATAATCCAGGAAATGGAAAAGGAAGGCGTAATCGAACCATCTACCGGCCCTTGGGTGTCACCTGTCGTGCTGGTAAAGAAAAAGGATGGCTCCACCCGGTTTTGTGTAGACTACCGGCAATTAAACAACGTGACGAAGGACAGCTACCCTTTACCAAGAATCGACGATACCCTGGACACACTTGCGGGGGCAAAAATCTTCTCGACGCTAGATTTAAAAAGCGGATACTGGCAAGTAGAGATGGCACCAGAAGATAAAGAAAACAGCATTCACCGTAGGCACGGGATTATGGCAGTTTAAGGTCATGCCTTTTGGATTGTGTAATGCACCAGCAACTTTTGAAAGACTGATGGAGACCGTTCTAAGGGGTTTATCGTGGAAAACCTGTTTAGTCTACCTCGATGACATCATCGTAATGGGTACTTCGTTCGAGGATCACCTAATAAATTTAGAACAGGTGTTTCAAAGATTACAAAGTTCCGGATTGAAACTAAATCCTAAGAAGTGCAATCTCTTTCAAAAGGAAGTTAAGTATCTGGGTCACATTGTTTCAAGCAAAGGCGTCGCCGTGGACGACAACAAAATAGAGGCAGTTCGTGATTGGCCAGTACCCAGGGACAAGCATGAAGTTAGAAGTTTTCTGGGTCTCTGTACCTACTATAGGCGTTATGTATCGGGTTTCGCCAATATAGCCAAGCCCTTGACACGCCTTACTAAAGAACTACGCAAGTTTCAATGGGACAGCAGTTGTCAAGAAGCTTTCCTTGAACTGAAAAATGCTTTAACAAACGCCCCTGTGTTGAGTTACCCTCTACCACACGGAAGGTTCACTCTAGACACAGATGCCAGCAACGTGGGGATAGGAGCAGTCCTTTCTCAGGAGCAAGACGGACAGGAGAAAGTGATTGGCTATTTTAGTAAAACCCTGTCCAAACCAGAAAGGAACTACTGCGTTACTCGACGCGAACTTTTAGCTGTAATCAAGGCCGCAGAACACTTCTACAAATATTTGTATGGGCGAAGATTCTTGTTACGAACTGATCACGCAGCATTACAGTGGTTATTGCATTTTAAAAATCCAGAAGGGCAAGTCGCCAGATGGATCGAAAGGCTACAAGAATTTGATTTCGAAACCCGCCATCGAGCTGGTACAGCTCATCGAAATGCAGATACCCTATCTAGAAGACCTTGCCTGGACGACTGCAAACATTGTAATCGCGCTGAAGAGAAGGATGCTGTCATCAACAGGACAACCGTGGTGGATGAACACTGGAACGGAGATCAGCTAGCTAAAGATCAAGAGGATGACCCCGCATTGGGAATATTGATCCGGTGGAAGAAAAACGGGCAGAGACCTAGCTGGGAAGAGGTTGCCAAGTATTCACCGGATGTGAAATCGTTATGGGCACAATGGAATTCCCTCATCCTGGATGGAAACGTGTTGAAACGTGTCTTTAAAGGCTCAGATGGTCAGGAGGAAAGACGGCAGGTCTTGATTCCGAATGGGAGGATTTTTGAAATCCTGGAAGAAGTTCATGGTGGAACTTCGGGAGGGCATCTGGGAGCAGCAAAGACGCTGGAGAAAATAAGGGATCGTTTTTATTGGATGCGATGTAAAAGGGATGTGAAGGAATGGTGCCAAAAATGTGCTGCGTGTGCAGCGGCGAATGGTCCTGGCAGAAAACCCAGAGCTCCAATGCGGCAGTACAACGTCGGTAGTCCATTTGAAAGAATCGCCATAGATGTAGCCGGTCCTTTTCCCCAAACCGACTTGGGAAATAAGTACATCATTGTAGTAATGGACTACTTCAGCAAATGGGTAGAAGCTTACGCTGTACCGAATCAAGAGGCCATTACTGTGGCTGACGTGCTGGTAAAGGAATGGATTTGTCGATTTGGCGTACCCATGGAACTACACTCCGACCAGGGAAGAAATTTTGAGTCCGGAGTATTCCAAAATTTATGTAAATTGCTGTCTATCAGAAAAACGCGAACTACTGCATTACACCCGCAGTCAGATGGCATGGTAGAGAGAATGAATCGGACAATCAACCGCCACCTAGCAAAAGTAGTCTCCGACCATCAAAGAGACTGGGACTCTTGTCTTCATTTGTTCCTGCTGGCTTACCGCTCAGCCGTCCACGAAACAACTGGTCAATCGCCGGCAAGCATTGTCATGGGACGAGAGTTACGATTACCCTGTGATCTAAAGTTCGGCTGCTTACCAGGGGAAGATGTTGCTGGGGAAGGTTATGTCGATAAATTGCGATCCAAAATGGACAGCATTCACCAACGGGTCCGGCACAACATCCAAGGAGCTAGCGACCGCATGAAAGAGTCCTACGACATTAGGGCTCACGAAGGAGGTTACCAAAAGGGCGCTTTAGTTTGGCTATACAATCCCCAGAGACGTCGTGGTTTAAGTCCAAAGTTGCAAACATCGTGGGGGGGTCCCTACGAAGTGCTCGAACGAATTAACGACGTTGTATACCGAATAAGCAAACAACCGCGAGGAAAGCCCAAGGTGGTGCATTTCAATCGGCTCGCCCCCTTTTGCTGGTAACAACGACGCAGAAGTACGACCTGTAAAAAAGACACAAGAGGCCAGCGAGTCGTTTGAGAACTTTATGTCACTGTATTCGGGGAGCAGTAAAATTCGTCACGGGATAACCAGAGGAAAACTGCGATCTCTTCCAAGTTCCCACCCACTATGCCTTAGCGTGTTCAGTAGCACAGGACTTAGAAATGCCAAATGGGGTTGCTTCGGTGTTCAGGAAGAAGTTCGGGAAATCAAAACTTCCACGAACAGCGGGTATGCGTAGGGGACGCTATTCTACGCCGTTTAGGAGAACGAAAACTCCTATATTTGGTGACCAAGTCAAAAACATCAGACAAAATGCAGTACAGCGATATATGGACCGCCTTAAAGCAGTTAAGGGATGTGGTGACTTCCAACAACATCACAAAATTAGCCATCCCGAAGCTGGTTGCCAACTACGACGGACTCAACTGGAGAACTGTTCGAAATATGCTGGAGGTCCTCTTTGCGGGCACCAACGTAGAAATCCTGGTATGCTGTTACAATCTTCAGAAGACAATGGAGAAAACCGTCGATTGCTACTTCTTTCAAACATCGCATTGCAACCGGGGACAAAGTTGCCGATATCGACACAGCCCAAGATGTACATTTTGGGACGAAATGGAGCTAAGAAGGGGGCAATGTAGCAAACGCGATAAATGAATGAAGCGGCCTCGATAGATTTGCTTAATCACCCGCGAGATACTTCTATCTCACGCGCGCGACCGTGAGATATTTAGTAAGCGTAGATATCCCAATAATCTTTCAACACACAGCTAACTAGAGTTTTCTATCTACATTACCTTGAAATGACTGTATCGCCAAGGCCCAGATACTTCTCGAAGCTTCCGAATAGATTAAGCAACACATATATAAACTCCGAAACACTTCCTCACTTTAGTTACGACCGAGTCTGTTATTGTGAAGTGTCAACGCTCTAATTCCACACGCCCGGTGAATCTACGAGGTAAGCGCTATCGCTATCAGTATAAATAAATGTAAATAAATATACCAGTGACAATCGTTTAAATAAATATACGAGTGTAAATAAATTAGTTAGTGTATTAGAACCGTAAGTTAGTTAGTTAGTAAATAAATAATTATTAAGTGCTAGTGTTTAAGTTATTGGTAAAGAAGAATTTGTTTATTATTTGTGTTAATAAATTGTAATTGTAAATTAAGTGGCCAACTCTGTGTTATTATTCACAACCCGAGTACGAACCGCTTTTGCTCTCGTTGGAAATTGGATTTGGATTGGGAAATCCGTTACAATACTAAAAAGGGCTGTTTAGGGTTGGGGCACGCTCTCGAATCTTTTTCTATTTGGTATAGATATAAAACTGCAATCGCGTAGAGAATGCAAATTACTTTTTTTTTATTGGGAAATGTATAGTTTTTAAATTATTCCGTTTTGAAATTCTAAGGTTGTGGGTTTAACTAAGTCAGACATATTGGAGAATACTGCAATAAGGTGTGCAGTGTTGTCAGCAGTTATCGCTATTATAAAATGCTGATAGCTCACTAGTAGCGTTTACAATTATTAAAATTAAAGAATACACACATTGTATTAAACTTATTTATATATATGTATATATCAATTCCAAATTAGATAGTTTTATACATAGAGGCGTTTAAAACTTATTTTTATTTTCTATTTTTTAAACTTAATAATATTTTTTCATACTGTTTCTATTAACTATCTCTATGCATAAATTTATTAAAAAAATATTGACATTAAATAAAACATGGAAGTGCCAAAAGCAGTGATTGTAACTGCTCCAAAACGTTTTTTATACCGTGGCAAATAAGATTGTCGAAAAATTCTAAGTGCCACTTTGATGTTTCATAGTCTAAAAAGTAAATTTAAGACTTATGTGTAAAATAATTGATGCTTCTTCTAAAAATCTTACATATATATATCTTATTAAAATATTTTTTTAGTTAATATAAATGATTTTACTTTAAATAAATATTAACCAAAATAAATGCACTATAATTTTAGTATATTCACCTATTTCTATCAAGATGAAACTTTGAAGTTTTTTTGAAATTAAGAACTGCTTTAATTAAAATTTAAACCAATAACTTTAAAAAGAAAACGTGACAACACTGCCTGGTCAACATCGATACTTTTAGTTGGTTTATTGATCACTAGTCCGTTGCTCTTAAGATCGTGCAAACTAACCTGTAAACTTGTGTCCTAATTCTGGACCTTTACCTAAATAAGCATTTTTTTCAATTTCCTAGTAGAAAATATATTAAACAGCTTTGGCTTACTGCATGTAATATATGTAATTCAATTAATGTTAAGTATTTTAAAATTTGTGAGGATCATTTTGAATCAAATGACTTTCTTAACAAGACAAAAAATAGATTAACACGTCATTGTGTTCCAAAATTATCTTCTTCTAAAACATGTAAACAAACAATTAGAAAGCAATTAACAGATGATGAAGAAGCAGTAAGCTTTTCAAATGCTCCTTCAGTTAATTGTATATGTTTCAATCCATGTACTTCTACTTCGATTTGTAATGATTTGCCTGATTTAACTTGTTTACAAAATTTTTATTTAACCTTTAACTTAGAACATAATTATTGTAAAGTTCTGAAGTAATAAGCAATTTCGATAGTCTTCAAGAACATAATTATTGTAAGTCATCAAATGAAATCCTGGCTACACCACAATTTCATGGAGATTTTTTAATGGAAAACGATGGAATTTTAAATAAAGTGGGTCTTTCAAAGAAAGATTTAACTTCTAAAAAAACTTTAATGTACAAAATTCATAAAAATACACTTTCTAAAATTTCAAAGCTTCGTAACATAGTTCAACGCGAACGAGATGTCATTAAGTCATTGCGCGAACTTTATAAAAATAGAAAATTTGATTTTATTGAACAAAATTTAAATTTTGTAACTAAAAATTTTATCAAGTCACATTTACGTAATTCAACTAAGAGGCCAAGTGGTCGAAGATATAGTGAAGACGACAAAACCTTTGCTTTATCTTTGTACAAACGAAGTCCTGCGTTTTACAGATATTTACGTAACAAACAGTTTCTCTTTGCCATCGACGCGAACTTTGAAATTCATCTTATCTAAAATTCCATTTGAAACAGGTATAAATGAACCAATTTTTGCTTTTTTGAAATCTGAGATTAAAAACATAAAACACGAAGATAGGCACTGTGCGTTAATTTTTGATGAAATTCATTTGAACCCAGGGTTTCATTATGAGCGTTATAAACAAACTATTTAAGGTTTTGAAGACTTGGGCTCTTTAGGTAGGTCAATAAAAGCAGCTAATCACGCTCTTGTGTTTATGGCCAAAGGCCTAAGAAAACAATGGAAACAAGTAGTTGCATATTACTTCACTTGTAATACAATTGCAAGTGATAAACTAAAGTTGATTATCAAGGAAATAATAGAGAAACTTCAAGAAACTGGTTTTATTGTTCTTGCAACAATTTGTGATCAAGCCAAAACTAATCAATCCGCGTTATCAAAATTATGTTCAGAAAACCATGCCAGACAAAGTCCCTATTATTTTTTTGTTAATGAACAGGAAATAGTAACAATATACGATGTTCCTCATTTATTAAAAAATACCCGTAATGCTTTATTAAGGTGCAAACTTAAATTTGAACCTCACAAATTTGCGAAATTTCATATATAGAGAGCGTATTTCATTATGATCAGCAGAAAAAATTTCCGGCTTTATATAAATTAACAAAAGAGTGTTTTAATTTAAAGAAGTCGTATGTAAAAATGAAAGTGAAGGTTGCTGCTGCACAACTTAGTAGCTCTATTGCTAGTGCAATAGAAACATATGCTTGTTTTACAAATGTGTTGCCTTCTGAAGCTCTTTTTACAGCCGAATTTGCACAATTAATGGACAACATTTTTGACTCACTAAATGGATCATCTTTGACGCCCCTTGATACAAAAGTTTATAGATGCGCGTTATCTGATACTTCTCCCCATTTAGAATTATGGTCTAAATTTTTAAATGACTTAAATCTATGGAAATTAATTGATCTCCATACTGGTGATAATGTCACCTCGCAATATTCATTTATTCGCGGTTGGCAAATAACCATTAGATCGATTATATTTTTATGGAATCGGTTAAAACAACTTCCTGGCATTCATTATTTGAATTTGAGAGGTTTAAACCAAGATCCAATTGAAAATTTGTTTTGTAATATTAGGCAGCATGGCTTTCAAAATACAAATCCCACATGTTATCAATTTATAGCTGCATTAAAAACTGTAGAGGTCCACACAGTTTCACATTAAATATAATATACAAAAAATGAAATAAAAAGAAATAGTTATAAACAAACAAATTATTCTTTTAAGAAAAGTGTATGAAACGAGCAGATGACGATTTGGCACCAACAATAATTATTAATGTGTAGAGGTCATATATAAGTAACAAGCGCAACGAATATATATCTGCAGGTAATGCGCGAAATCTTCCAAGACACTCCGCACCGCTACATCGCTTCTACTATCTCCCGCGAAGGTCGGACTTTCAAATATTAGAGTCGCCACAAAACCATAGTTGTAAATAAGTTGGCTTCACCATCGCTTGTAGTATGTAATTGTGAGGATGACATGTGCGAACCCTTTGCTATGCTTACCCGCTTTTTAACTTTAGCTGAAAGCCAAGAAGAACAAGAAATACAAATGGATACAGGCAATGATTTTGAAATATTTGATAATCAAAATCTCACTTTTGAAGATACTCAAGGATTGGCCTACGTTACAGGCTATATTTTGAAACGCATTGCTGTATCCAATTGTAATGCTTGTTATAATAAGTTGCATTCAGTGGAACACACGCCATCTCATTTATTTACAACATTTAGAGAATCAGATAACAGTTTCAGATTAAATTATGCAACTAACTACGCAATGGCACTTGTTCAAAACATCCACGACAGTTTATATAGTTTTCTTCGCGGAAATGGCTTTCAAAAACAATTAGAAGATACCTTTAAAAGATATTATAAATTGTCATGTGGTTCTAAACAAGTCTATTGCGTTGAACATGACTGATAATTTGATATTAGAAAAGTCTGTAACTTTTCTAATTTTCAAATATATTAAAGATATGAATAAGCTACAATCTAATAAGTAGGAAGAACTGTAAGATTTTTGTACCTGATGTAAATATTTTTTGTTATTGTTTTTTATGTTTGACTTTTATATATATATATATATATATGTATATGTTGTTATTGTTTTGCATGGTAGATTTTTTAAGTTCAAAATGTGATATTTTTTTATTTTTGTACCGTTTGTCGTTGTTTTTATTCTAGCTTTGCATGTAACTCCGCTATACCAGTCCCAAGCCTGGGGTCTCTTTATAATAATGAGAAAGGAGAAGGGATTGACAACTAAAATTTAAAAAAAATAGGATTTAACTGTCCCGGATGATAATACTGTGAAAGTCTATCTCATGATACAGCAGAGGAGATGGAATATGATTTTTGCAATATGGAGTATTTAATGATTGAGGAAAAACAGAAGATGTTGGAGGAATATCACTCAAGAAGGTTGAGCTGTATTGACTGAAAGAAAATACAAAATTTCTGCATTTCTGTGTTTCTGCATTTTCATGTGACATGTTATGTGTTTTTGATATTTGTATATATTATTTGTTCTTAGTTTTCATTCTTAATATTGTTTATTTTTTAGGGTAATATTTTGTTTGATTTTTGTAGCTGCGTTTTATATCATATCTGGTTTATTCCTGTTTTTATTGTTCACTTTAAAGTATTTGTTTCATATTTAAATTTTATTTATTATAATATAACTAGTTTATTATGTAATAATTATTAATTATATTTTTAATGTATGGATATACTACAGGGTGTTTACGAATAGTTGTCAGAGCCGGAAATGGGTGGTGGAGGGGATTTTTTGGAACACTTTCTATTTGGTAATATTTTTAAATTCATTGATTTGACAAAGTTATAGCAAAATCAAAATTGAGACCATCTTTTGAGAACCGCAGGTTTTTTGACCTATGACAACGTTAAATTGGCTAATTAAGAAACATATCCGACGGCCTCAAACGATAAAACAATTCATGTTATTATACCACACATAAAATGAATTGCTCATAAATTATTTTTATTTTTAAAACAAACGTGCCTGAGTTAAAATATCGAGTTTCACTCTTTATCAGCTTTAACACTTCTTTCCTTTTTAAAAAGAGACTTCTGATTCTTTTGTTAATCATTGTAAAACACGACTTATGAAAGTAAGTGTTGTAAAAATTAAACAATTTGGGGGTGGTTTTCGTCACAAGACAACTTTTTAAACTGTATTAAATTTTATTATCATAATCACCTTATAATAAAAACAACATTTTGTGAATTCATTTAAAAAAAAATTCTTAATGAAAACTTGAATAAAAACCAACGCATCAAAAAATACATTTTAAATCAGTGTAAAAAACAACTAAATTCAAGTTCAAGAATAATAGAGGACAAATATGCTTATAATATAAATGCAGTAATAAACAAAACAACGATGATCTAAGAAACGTGCCATTATAAATCGCTGATTTAAAATTTTTAATCTTATATCGCTCGCATTCACTAGAAGTAGCTTGCTTCCACCCTTGAAGGTCAATTATATGTCGTATTGAAAAAGATAGTAGTTAAAATGTTCATAATTTGCATAAGTCTGCAAAGAAACGTGTTTTAAGGTGCAATCAAAACTTAAATAAAAAATATAATTTCAAATCCTAAAAAAAATTAATACTGTACTAACAAAACATATTCAACGTACTTGTTGTAATAAAGACCGTTAACGTGCCTAAATTCTAATTAAACCTATATTCTTGACCTAGATCAATATTAAATCGTATAAGAAACAAATCTAAGTTGAAGTTCAACAATCCTATTCTTAAATAATAAATAAAACAGTTAATCCATTAGTTTGCGAGATATAAAGCAAAATATTAAACAATGACTTCATTCGAATCGAATGCAACGTAACATAAAATGTATCATAAAGAAAACAATAATATGAACCCCAATGACTTGTTAATAAATAGCTGATAAGTGGTTTCTAGACCTAATAAATGAAAGTACGCTTTTAAAAATAATGCTGATTTTGAATTTTTAATAACAGGAATACGTTGGGAGGTACATTTTAATAGAACGCTTTCCACTCTCTAATAAAATGTATTTCTTCGCAAACTTTATTTAAGGACATATTTAATATGTAATACTTTAATGATGCCGCTCACAAAAGAGTACCATTAGGGTAGTATGCGCCGTTTGGACTTCGGTATAAAACGGCCTTTATTTTAATTCCATACGTACTGTTAAAAGTAATATTATTTTTTGTGTATTAAAAACGTTGTACGATAAAACTTGTACACGTAAAAATTTGATTGTTACTTATGTCGGCAATGTGTTTAATGATCTGATTTGTGAACTTCATTAGTATTACATTATGATAAATGAAAGTGGTAAAAAATACGGTACAGACAAAACGTATTCAACGTACTTGTAATAAAGACTATTAACATGTCCAAATATTTTTGACCTAGCTCAATATTAAATTGTATAAGGAACAAATCTAAGGTCAAGTTCAATAATCCTATTCTTAAAAAATAAATAAAACAGTCCATTAGTTTGCGCGATATAAAACCGAAATATTAAACAATGACTTCATACATGTAAGATGATACTAATGATATCCTGTGTTTTTATTTTATTTAAAAGGCGCGACAAACTTTGATTATGTGTTCGTTTTTTTATATTTGCATGACAAGGACAACATTAGCAAAGGGGAACTACGAGAATATTTTATAATCGTTGTATTAATAAAGCGATATTTGCTACACACGTTTTTTAAGTCAGAAAATCTTACGCTCTTTTCTGAATAACATTTATAGGTATTTGACTCCGTAAAGTCAATTAAAATTTGTGCATACGAATTTTAACCCTTTCTTCTTTTAGGGCCGTGTCTTTAGCCGGGCGTAGGCTATTTCCCCGCTTGTCTCTTTTGTCGTGTGTCGTAGTGTATTTCAAAGACATAAAAGTTGTTATTGGGGAAATTTTCCTGGGGAAGTTTTACCTTTGTTGGTTACCTCCTGCCTTGTAAGGGAGACAGGTGTAAAGTTATAGCGTGGTTTTAAACCCAGGTCGCTAGCGCATTAGTTCACATACCAAACTTTTGGGCCACGCCGCTTTCTTTAGCCCTTTTTTTGTAGATGAATTATTACTTATTTAAATGTAAGTGGTAAAAAATACGGTAGGTTCCGTTCGTCTTTCATTTGTAATCAAAATTATAGGTCGAAATGAAGTTCAAGGATAAATTTCCGAGCAGAAGTTTATCTTTATAATAAAAGTTTATGGAACAATAAATAAAACCTGCAAAATTAAAGAACGTGGGCGATCTTTATAATTTTAAAAGTTTCAATTACCCTTGTTTTATAAATAGGAAAAAGCTAATGGTTCCAAAACAGTTTTTGGGAAAAAAATTGAATTTTTTCAATTTCTCTATACTAGATCGATTTGATGTGTTTCTTTCGAAAATGCCTTTCATTAATTGTCCCCAACCACCCTTTTTCGGCTCTGATATATCTTCGGGAACACCCTGTATATGTATATATATTGTGTATTATTATGTATATATTTATATGTATGTAGGTATATATATTTATATATTGTGTATATATTTGTAATAAATAAAACCTTAAACAAAACTTGCATTTTACTGCATTCATTTTAATAGTACGACTTAGGGAAAGGTAGAACCTATAACGAAATTATTTTGAAATCGTTATAAATTTTAGTTCTGCATCCATTCCAGATTTGTGTTTCCAAAGTTTAACACGCAGGTTTCATTTCTCTACCTATCTTTTCTCTGTTCTGTCAGTAACTTTCTGTTTCGTGAACTGTATGTTGTAGAATTAGTTACCAATACCTCATTTCTATTCTACTTATACTCATTTTATACGTTTTATAATTAAAATAAAAATGAAGTGGTTTTGTTGGCATTATTATTGCTAGGTAATTATAATAATAATTTTACTATTAATTCAGGCTTCTATTCAATCTTTTTGACCTTTGCATTTTCTGTAAATAGCACGTATTCCTTTTAAAGTATAGGTAATTCTCGATTAGTTTCAGTTACTACGACGTTTTTTATTACGTATCATTTAATTATGAGCTCTAATTTTGACAATCGCTGATAACAGTGCAAAGCCTTTTTATATTCGCAAGCACGCAACATGAATTGCAAATTGAGGTTATTTTCAAGAAGATATACAGCTTTGGATCGTAATAATTACTACGGTAAAGGTTTAGGGTTTGGGCACCATCTTGAATCTTTTTCTATTTGGTATAGATATAAAACTGCAATCGCGGAAAGAATGCAGATTACTTTTTTTTTATTGGGAAATGTGTGGTTTTTAAATTATTCCATTTTGAAATTCTATGGTTGTGGGTTTAACCATTGTATATATAATACCATAGACGAATTAGTAAGAGACTGTTCACTGATGTGTCACATCTAAAATGACCGAATTCATAGATGTCGCCAAAAAGAAGTAAATAGTAACTATGCAACTTTAGTTACAACTCATTTTATCTTCGTCTTACTTATAATTTTCATATATCGCGTACCTTTAAGATATGGAACTACATCGGAATATCACTTACAGTAATTTCGACAAACGCTATAGCAACACTGAAATGCACACGATAAAGACAGAAATCGCTAAGTATAACTGATAAAATACAGATAATTATTTTGTAAGGGTCGGACTACAATAAAATATCGGCTTGTAGAGTCAAAATAATTTTACCACGCTGAAAGTATAATTTGTGTGCTCAAAGCTTAAGGGATTTTTTGTACATGTTTTAAAACTACTATTGTTTTTCTTATATAATTGTAACAAAACAAATATATTATTTAAAAATATTTGTTTAATTGAATGTTTTTATGTGTTTTATTTGTTTTCCATAAATTATTTTTTGTAGCAGTATATTGCTCCGTTGATAGACAAATGACAAATAAAAAAAAAAAGAATTCGCCAAATAATTAGTCAAGAACAATGCTCGTGATTCATTTTAGTATGCAATAACTCATAAATAGGCATGCTATATATATGTGTGTAGCTCATGTTTACTTTTAAATAATCTTTAATCATGTATTTTCGAGAAATTCTATGTTTTCTTGAACTGCAAATCACAAGATTCACGTTCAATTTTTTGGGCGGGATTGCTAAGCATTTGTAACCTGTTTCTTTCGCATGAAACGTGTACTTTGGTTGTCACTTCCTTCTCCCTTTGTAGATACCGACAAGTTGCCAATAATATTTAATAAATGCAACCGATAAGCAACATGAACAAGATTAGTGACCATTACATGATACATGAGTAAAGTGGAAATACTACTGGTTTAGCTTATGAGAATGGTTTCATATCCATTAATTTTATTTAATCAGCAATTTTTTAATAGCCTGCGCTCAACATCTTGTAGAAGCAAATAAAAGTTTATATAATTTTCAGTAGTATGCTTTTTTTTTGTAGAATGTACAATTCATCGTAAATATTTTATTTATTACACCATTTTGTTGCGTACATTGAAACAAATAACATGGGAATCCAAAATAAAAATGATAATGCTTCTAAAAAAAATAAAAAACTACTAATTTTAAAAAATCTTTAAATTTTATTGAGTATTTCGTCATTATTAAAATTAAAATTGAACTCAATTTAATAAAATTTAAGTTAGTTTTTATTGTAGTAGTACCTACCTTATACAATTTTGTGTATTTGTAGCTATTTATTTAAAGGGTATAGCTAGATAAGCACTTAAAATCCGCCCCCAGCGATATTCAAAAATCTATAAGGCTGATCGATTTCTTATTTAAAAAATATTTTTCTGAAAATTTCAGCTTTTAAACCTTAAGGGTGGCGCCATAATACAATAAAATGTGTTCTTCAGTATTTATTTTATTATAACTATTCTACTAAATATTTTTGAACCAAAATTTTTTTGCAAAGAACTATCAATAAGGGACGTGAAAAAATATTTTTTTGTAAATTTTTAACTATTTCTTTTTGTTTAAAAAAAATAAAAAATTTTTATTGTTATATTTAAATATGTTCCTTTCAGATGTCACTCACGATTTTTTTTCAGAAAAGCCCTCTATTGCCGTTCTTTACATGGTAAAATTTTCAACTTGATCCATTTGGTGCAACACAGTAAAAAAAATAAAATCGATCATATTTCGCTGAGTTGATGAATGAGGACAGTATTACATATGAAACTCCAGTGTGTAAAAATACACCAAATATTATAAAATTATAAGTAAAATAACGGCACATTATCTCAAAAACATACTGTTTAATTTATTATTAACCAGATACGTATAAAATCACAGGCATTAGTCAATATTGGGCTAAAATAATAAGACCTGCCAGAATTTTAAGTCGTTTGTTTACAGATGAAAAAAGTAAATGCTATACTGGATAAACATAATGAAGTGAATTAACTGACATTATTTACGACAATCTTTACAAAAAATTTCTCATATTTTAATTACAATGGGTTTCAGTTATAACCACTTCGTTGTTATAGCGGCGTAACATAAATGTTTAATTAATCATAATGTTCACGTCCAATATCTTATAATATGTTAATGCTCACTGGAATTGGACACAATAAAACAACAAATTGTTAACTTGCAACGTTTCGTTTTTTATTGAAACTTTATCAAGCAACTGAAAATTAACAAAGTATAACAACAATAACTACAAGTATTTTATAAAATAATATAAATTATAAAATACCTTAACAACACAAAAAGGAAGTTAACCATTAAAACTCAATAATTCTACATGTGTCGAAATGAAAGATTTTTAAATATGAAAGATTGCAACTATGATTCTAAATAATTATATGCGTCAAAATGAAAGATTTTTAAAACAGTATGAAAGATTGTAACTATGATTCTAAATAATTATATGCGTCAAAATGAAAGATTTTTAAAAAAGTATGAAAGATTGTAACTATGATTCTAAATAATTACATGAAAGGCTGTAACTATGATTCTAAAAAGAAATTATTTGTAGTTGTATAATTTTGATTTAAATTTTATGATTAATTTTAGTTTTATGTTTTAATTTTATTTAAGATGTCATTATATATTAAACTAAGGCCTTGAGTATCCGAACGCAAATTTACAGTTTTATTAATTTTGATATAAACCATTTCACTTAAATTTCTTTTATGTTTATTTTGTTCACGATGTAAAATAGAAACGTTTTCAAATTGAATTGATGTCCAACATCAAATGATGCATAGCTAATGCTGTTTTGTTTGGTTTAACATAATTTATATTTTACAATCATTTTATGTTGTTTTAATCTTTCTTCAAGTCTCTGATTTGTTTGACCAATGTAACTACTTCCACAGCTCCATGGGATTTTATAAATCAAACCAGATTGTTGAAGAAGAGGAATTGGATCTTTTAATTTGCTATAAACTGTATTAATTGTTTTTATATTATAAAATGCTAGTTTTCCACCTCTTGGTCTAATAAAACGATCAATACTACTGGACAATCCTTTGATGTAAGGAAATTTAAAGTATGTTGTTATTTGTTGGACATCTTTTTTGTTATTTACCAATTTATAATTATTTATAAATCGATTAATGAGTTTTATAGGGTAATTATTATTAATAAGAAGATTTTTCATGCGTAGTATATTATCTTCATAAAAATCTTCATGGCTTAAACGTAAAGCTCTATCTATAAGACCTTTAATTACACCTATCTTTTGACTCATTGGGTGATTAGAATAGTAGTTTAATAATCGCCCTGAACTGGTAGGGTTTTGATACCAATTCGGTTTTAATTTTCCATCTGAACATCTATTTATTTTTACTTTTTTACTTTTTTACAAAATCGCTACGCGATTTTGTTGGGGGGGGGGACATAAAATTGCGTACTTGAAACGCTACGCGTTTAGTGCCTTCGGCGCCTAGCATCTGTATTTATAAAGCAGCCGATTTTTCATTGTGTAGTTTAAAAATGGTCAAAATCGGTTCATAAATAACAAAGATAGAGCTAAAAAACATTTCGACTGGTTAAAATCGAATGGTCGCTAAGCAACAACGCCAAATGTCGAAAGAATGATCGACGTAGGTTAAAAAATGACAAACTTGACCAAATTGACCCTTTCAACTGTTTGGATCGAGCATACCATGACTTGGTCACAAATAGTTCATATGAAACAAAAAAAATTTAAAAACTGAAAAAAAATTGAAAAATCGGTTAATAAGTCGAATAGTTGATTAAAATTCTAACAGCGATTAAATAAAATAACTTGGTTGCTATGAAAAGAACAATCATTAACATTAAAAAAACTAAACTATTCAATGTGCTAAAAAGTTGACACTTAAATAATAATTTTAAACCGTTTGAATCGAGTTGATTGGTTCTCAAAATGTATAGGTACAAACAAAATACACGAAAAAACTATTAAAATCGAATGAAAAATGCAAAATTTTAACAAACGTGACAAAAACAAACGAAAGAGTAAAAAATATTATAAAGCCGAAGTATCAATAATATCGCTGGGCTGTTACGCAGCCCTGAATGTTAAAAAATTAGAACAATCGAATGAAAATACAAAATTTAAACGAACGTGTTCAAAACAAACGAACTATTTGTAAAATTGCATTTGAAAGCCGGAGCATCGATAATATCACTGGCTGCTGGGCAGCCCTGAATGTCAAAAATTAGAACAATCGAATGAAAAATACAAATTTTAAACGAACGTGTCCAAAACAAATGAAAATTTGCAATTAAGCGTTATATGTAAACTCTAAGCATTAAAAATAGTTGCGTGGCTATGCAACGCTAAACGTAAAAATTATTAAAATCGAATAAAAATACAAAATTTAACGAACGTGTCCAA